>JAODFW020861392.1:0-11279 GCA_027575235.2 Palythoa mutuki
GTTGTGATCATGTGATCACCCCCGGCCCCTCCATTTATTAAGACCCCTGAAGCTTTAAGTTTTCAAATATTTTTTTGCTCCGGCCCCCCCCCCCCCCTCAATTTATTTGACATTGAAGAATAAGGGTCAAAGCAAAACCAGCACCAACACCAAAATGTTTAGGAATCTTATGTCAAGAAACATATTTGTGAAGTACAAGTATAATTTTTTATTAACCCTTACAGCCCCAAGCAAATTATCAACCTCCAACTTCTCCTCACATAACTCAACAAAACAATAGAACTGGTAACGAGAAGCAAGGAATTGATCAATTCAAACAAGCTGTGGAAGTTGAAATGCCAAATTCTCAAAAAATGCTTATAATGGAATAGAAGTATGGAACTTAGATGGGGAGAATTTAACAACATGTCATTTGTCGTGCTTAAATGGGGCTCAGAGGTTTAACATATAAATTTAGAGCTCAGGCTTTGTGCCAAGGTAAAAATGAAAAAATTAAGGAGTTATCAAGGAATAATAATGATGATAAAAATAATAACAATAACGAGCATTTATATAGCATATATTCATCACTGTTCTAAGCGCTTTACAAGTGATTACAAGGTTTGACAGTTGAGGGTCTCAGATAGTCTGCTACAGCAGCTCACATATAATATCAATAAGAAATGCCCTCAGATGAACAGACAGCCACAACACCGGGATCACTACCCTACTCTTTTCGATAAGTGTATGGTTCTTTTAAGTCCCCAAATAGAAAGTCGAGAGACTAGACCTACGATTTAACATCCTTATCTGAGAAGACGCGGAGGTCTAACCAATAGCAGATGTTATAGCAAAGGCAGCACCTTCTCAGTTATTTTAAGACCCTGAGTGGAGGTCCGGCCAGGAATCAAACCCGAGCTTCCCACACGACAGACTGGCACCTTAGTAACTGGGCTAACCAGGTGGCAGTTAGCAATATTCAAGTCCTTGACAGTGATTTTTTAAGGAGTCTTTCCAGTGATATTAAGTTATAAAATATATTTTCTAGGATACCCTAACAAACATTACTTGAAGAGGTATTACAAGAAAGAAACTTTCTTTATTTCCAGTTATGTATATTTTTATTACAGGGTACTATGTGAGCAGTGTATTACAACAAAGGGCATTGTGCTTTTCATGCCAGGGTGTGACCCGAAAATTTTTAAGTTGAGCTGAAAGAAGTTTTTAAAGATTCTGAGCTGAATTTCTAAAATTTAAGGGCTTTTTAAGTACCTTTAAAAAGTATAACGAGTTTTTATGGAGTGACATGAACCTTAAAATGTTCACCTGCAAATTATATAGTGAGTAATACATAGGCGCACGGAGATGTGGAATTTAATTTCAAGTGTTCAAATTGGTATCTCACGAGTGAGCGCAGCAAATGAGTGAGATGTTCAAATTTGAACACAAGAAAATAAATTCCATATCTCCAAGCAACAATGTATTATTCTGTTTTTCATAATTATAACCATTTACCACGAGAAAGCATTGCATAATTCATCCCATGCCTACGTATATAGAAAATCTCCGGAAAGCTTCAGAAATGTTGAAAAACCATTTCTTATGCATTTATGGGTTTTGAAATTTTTCAGAAATCTTCAAAAATTTTCGGAAGTACTTTAAAATTGTTTTTTAATTAATTTTGCATGTTTTGAAAATTTTCGGAAAACCAAGGTCACTGATTAGCTGAAAAGTGATATTTACACATGCAAAATTATCGTATTTTTACGTGTGTTTAGATACGACATTTCTCAGTGGTAGAAAACCATATAAGACACTATTCTTTATATAATAAATTAAGGATAGGGAATCATATGGGCTGACAATTACAGATTAATTCACTTGTGCTTTAAAAGTTTCCTTTAACCCTTTCAGCCCCAAGCACGACAAATGATGTGTTAGTAAATTCTCCCAACTGAGCTCCATATTTTCTGTATAGGCAGTTTGGGAGAATTTGTCCTTTCAACTTCTACAGTTTATTCCACTTGATCAATTTCTTATTTCTCATTACCAGTTACATTGTTTTGTTATGAATTATGTAAGGAGAAGTTAGATGTTGATAAATTGCTCTGGGCTGAAAGGGTTAAACTGCCACTACAATCAAATTTCCTTTTATGAGATTTTGTTTGAAAGGACT
This sequence comes from Palythoa mutuki, assembly GCA_027575235.2. Lineage (NCBI taxonomy): Eukaryota > Metazoa > Cnidaria > Anthozoa > Zoantharia > Sphenopidae > Palythoa > Palythoa mutuki. The sequence continues at coordinate 2,156 of JAODFW020861392.1, forward strand.
TTGATTTAGTAGTACCGGAAAATAATTTTTCCTTTTTCCATTTTAAAAAATTTTCTTTCTTTACAGAGATATTTCGGATTTAAAATGGCCATCATTTCCAGTGATGGACTCATACACTTGTAAGGGAGGGCTTTTTTCTATAATTGAGGGCAAAATCACTCCTCACTGATTTGGGTGACAGAGAATTTCCGAAAAAATTTGAAAATCGCAAAAATGCGTTGATACGATTTTAGACCATTTTCAAAGCTTTCCAAATATTTCCAAACATACATTTCTGAAGATTTTCCAAAAGTTTTGAAGTCTTAAAAATACCTTAAAAACAATTTTAAACCATTTCCGAAGATTTCCTAAAATTTCCCAATGTTTCCAGAGATTGCAAAGATTTTCAATCGGCAATTTTCGAAGAAATTTGAAGATGCATGGGATAATTGGTTTATTTTTCAAAGCATTTTGCCCTCAATGTCATAAGCATGTAATCCCATGGTTCATCATAAAATTTAGGATTAATTTCACTTGTGTTTTCAATTTTTCCAAATTGCCCTTGTCGCTCCACAACTTGGGCAATTTTGAAAAAAATTGAGAACACTCATGAACAATTTCAATAACCTGCAATTTACCCCGCATGACCCAGACATTTAGCCAGACTAGCTTTGCTATTTCTAAATGCCTGTGCTCTTATAAACCGCAAAAATACCCAACGACTAAATGCATTCTTGTAATTAATTTCTGTTCTGTTCTGAGCAAAATAAAGTTATTGTTGTTGTTATTGTTGAAATTAATCCTAAAATTTACAGTGCCCCATGCGATTACCTATACTAATACTAATTTTGACATCTTTAAATTAAGTTTGAAAAAATGTTTGCAAGTTTTAACTTACCTGATGTTGTTTGCTCAGTTGATGTCATAGTACCAGCTTTCTCTTGTTAATGCAGATCCTTCTCAGTTTAATAAAAAGCACTGTTATCTCCTAAGAATTTTGTACGAATACATAAGCCCCGTTAGTCTTAAATTAAGCAAATATCACATATAATGGGGGGCGAAAACAAACAATAGTTAATTTCACACTTGTTTGGATTTAGAATGATCACAACACACAACATTCATTACGCTATTTTTAGTCCATGACAATATCAACTTCAAATGTGGTGTAATATAAGTTCATTTTAAAATTGTTTTTAAGAGCTCTTATGTTTGCCACTTTCTCAACCACAAAGTAACCAGTTCCGTCTTAGTTTATTTAAACAAACTTCAAAACTCAAAAGGGAAATGATTATGTTCACACATAATAAGATTGTACGTACAAACAACAATCCTATCTAATTTAGTATGCAAGAAAGTTCTGCCTTCTGGTTTCATTCAAAGGATTCAAGTGTCGCTTGTGGTATTACTAGGATAGTTCAAGAGAATCTGAATATATAAATTAGTTACAACATTGCGAACAAATCATATCTTCGATATTTTTAATCACACTACTTGGGCAGGTACAAATTAAATCTAACACGTTTTCAATTAACACGATTCAGCTGAGATGTGGGGTAAATTAAATGAAATGGAATGTTTTTTTGCGTTTGCCCGTCGCTCGGAACGTCAGCTTTCTTCAATCGTTCCACGGTGACAAAAATCTTTTCACAACCTTGACTTGATTTCGGAAAACGCTTTATTTACTAGCCTACGCAATCACTAAAAACTGTTATCAGGACGAAGTACCAATAACAGTTTGGTCCCAAAAGTGAAAACCGCATCTGCACTCGATAAATTTGATTTTCACACTTCAGACAGCTCAAATCTAGTACAAAAACAGTTCTAGCAAACGAAAATGAAATAAGTTACAGCACAAAAGAAGCTCACGCCAACTCTTTTACCTTTTAGTTCCGCTTTGTATCCACACGCCGCCAGTGTCAAAAAGTGCTTTCGCGGCAGAACCTTGCAACAACCATACCACCCCCTCTCCTCCCCTCTCACTCTGCTATTTCTCTCCCCAGGCTCTTTATTCACCAGACCGAAAACATTATGGATCCACAAATTAATTAGATTTTGCTTTTTTTACAGGTAAATAAATGTGCCTCTAAATATCAAATATTATTACTTATTATTACTTACTATTATTACTTTTATAATCGAGTGGACTTTTGCAGACCTTTACGGCCGTTGGGGGAAGGGGTGCACCCCGCGTACCCCCCCCCCTGTGTACGAGCCTGGATATACATAATTAAATTATTTGGCATTTGCATCAGGATTTCTTTCGTTGATTAGAAGGAAATTTATCTCCATTGAGAGATTTGATAAAATAACGACCATTGAGCTGCAATCGGAACGTTTGTAACTTTTATTTTTTAATGATCCTACGTATTTGGTCTATGCTTGAACTTCGTCAGGGATAAGAAAAAAACTTACAAAATCCCAACATAATTCCAATTCGAAACCATGCGGGTAGAATTACACATCCGTCGTGGTTAAGTAGCAACAATACTGTAATAAGTATAAATTAATGCAACTTTGAAATATAGATTTAAGATATATCGTTTATCCGGAGACCCAAATATCTACTCTATTTGCAAAGGGTTTTTTTCGTTTGGTAGTTTTCGAAGAACGAACTTTTTGAGCCTGCCTCGCGCCAAATTTTTATTTTGGTCGGAGGAGTGTCAATGCAATCAGCCAATAAAAACGCAAAGTTCTAATAAAGTTCGAAATAACAGCATAATAGAGTATGTTACATGGCAGTCGACTTGTTGCAAGTCTATGGCAACCCAGTAAAAAGCTGGTATTTCAAGACTGATGATATCTCCACAAAATCATCTCCACAAAAGCAGACATGATAAAATACTATGGTTCGAAAGCCAGAGGTTCCCGTAATTTTATAAAATATCTGTTTCACGAATATTCTTCTAACGTATCGACGTCACGCAGTTTTAGTTTCGAAAGGTCAGCTGACTGCGGTCAAAACGCGTTGCTAATCTAAATATGGAGTTTCGCGGGGTATTACACAGTGAAATGATTTCCACATCAAATGCAAATGAGAAATATACATACTGGGACCAAGAGGTAAATGACGTTTGGCTGTCGCAAAATTGTGAAAACTTGCAGTTTCATATAAGAAATAAAACTATACGCGTTTCGTATGTCGGAAAATAATAATTTTGTTAAAGAAATAAAACATGTTCTCCATTCCTTTATATCCTGGTGAAAACCCTACACGGCACCTCAGGTTTTCGCTGATCTGCTTTCTAATTCTCCAAAATGTTCGCCCCGGTTTTCACCAGGCTATGAAGGTGTGGAGAACATGTTTCATTTCTTCAATAAAGAGGAGATATGAATAAATATAATTTTCTTTCGGACTCACACAAAATTTGAGATTACGCTTAATTGAATTGATTGTGTTCACTCTCTTCCAAAAGACGCCAAGGGCAAAAAACGGAACCATGTTGATGTACAAAACAAAAAACAATATTATAAATCTTTTGTTCAAGGAGACTAACATGACCCCTATGACGTCAGTAAAAACCAACTCTCCTTTTGTTTTTGAGTTAAGTGACGTCAGAAAAGTTTTCGTTTAATTTTTCCGGTTTTAAGTTCTTTTTATTTTTAGTACTCCTACTACAGCTGATGACCAAGTTATCAATTTTCCCCGCCATTTATTTGCCTTTGGCTCTGGAAAAACGAGACATAAGATTGATAGAAGAAAGAACCAACAGTATTTATGAAATTGTCAGAGCAGGGATTTGATTCTTTGAGAAAATTAATGTCAAAGTCCGACTTCCTGATCTATTAACCTTTATGGTTGTTACAGGAAGCCAGTACCCTTTTTCACTTGTTATTCTTCCTTATCTTATCTGTAATTAGTCTGTAATTGGTCTAAGTTCTAAGAGTAAACAAAAAGAGTTGATAATTTAATATATACTGACATTGACTGTTAATAGCTTCTCACTAACGCAAGCAAGTGAAAAATAACTTATAATAATTACACGTTATTTGTATGAGTATTAAAAAAATAAGAAACACTGTACTCTTTCTTTAGTGAGAGTCTAGTTCTGTCGAGATTTTCAGAATTTGCGGATTTGAGCCTGAAATTTTCTATAAATGTTCGTAAACATAACTCTTGACAGTATAGAGTGTAAATGCGAGCTTAAAGTGAATGTTTACCTGAATAAACAATTACACCACCTCCCCTCATGCAGTCTGAGCGTCCCTCAAGTGCACTTTCAGTACTTCGCACAACGTAAATTAATAGATCAGCTTCGCTTCCTCTTATTAACGACTTAAAACTTACTTCAAATATTTTACCTTTTAGTGTATTTGCACTTTCTCCGATTCCACAACCTTCGCCAACACTGTCTGTGATGGTTCGAAAACTTCCTTTTCGATCTGGGATGAAATCACCTTACTTGCAGGTTTAAACACCCACACAAAAACTAAGATGTGCGTAATTCAAAATAACGATTTCTGATTGGATGTTATTCTTAGCATTACGTAGCAGCGAACACATCACAACCGAGTAAAGCGCTGTTAAATTGAAAGTGCTCACCGTCCAGGCCATTAAAAAAAAACTTTTCGGTTTATCATCAAAATTTTCTCAAGATTCAGTGGGGCGGGCGTTTTTTTACGAGCAAGAGACTTGAGTAATAATAAAAACCATCAATATTATAGATGATAATCCCAGAGAAAATGGCGATGATCTCTTAGGCGAACAAACTCGAGGCGATCGCACATGGACAAAGAGGAATCTTGATTGGTTAAGTGACAATCTGGACTAAAACTCCACCCGAGACGACTACGAGTGACCACGAGTGAAAAAGATAATAAATAAATAAATAAATAAATAAATAAATAAATAAATAAATAAATAAATAAATAAATAAATAAGATAAAAAATAAAAATAAATTCAACCTAAAAATCTATAAATTCAAAATACTAACCACAACAACAACAATAACGACAATGACAACAACAACAATGACAACGACAACAACAATAACAACAACAACCACAACAGCAACAACAACGTACAACAACAGCAATGACAACAACAATAAAAAAACAACGACAATGACAACAACAATGACAATGATAAAAGAAACTAAAACTCCACCCGCGAAGACCACGTATGTACGCGAAATTCGAAATCGTCTCCGTTTTAACACATGCAGGGATATTTTTTGTCATTGTCATTGTCGTTATTGTTGTTGTTGTACGTTGTTGTTTCTGTTGTCGTTGTTACTTAATTGTCATTGTCATTGTTGTCATTCATTGTCGTTGTTATCGTTGTTGTCATTGTTGTTGTTGTTGTCTTCGCGGGTGGAATTTTAGGTTTTTTTATCATTGTCCTTGTTGTTGCTGTACGTTGTTGTCATTGTCGTTATTGTTTTGTTGCTGTTGTCATTTTGTTCTTACTGTTATTGTCGTTGTCATTGTTGTCGTTGTCATTGTTGTCGTTGTCATTGTTGTTGTTATTGCTGTTGTCGTTGTTGTTGTTTTTGCGGGTGGAATTTTAGTTTCTTTTATCACTCTCCTTGTTGTTGTCATTGTCGTTGTTATTGTTGTTGTCACTGTTGTTGTTGTTGTCATTGTCGTTGTTATTGTTGTTGTTGTACATTGTTTTTTTTGTTTGTTTTTTTTTCACTCGTGGTCATTCAAGGACTCACCTTGATCTGATGTTGTTTCTTGTAGTCTATTGATCCTGACAACGGCTGACGACTTCGCTTGCTACCAACCCCAACTCGATCGGCAATTTAAACATTTTAATCCCCTCCAATGACGCTAAGACGAACCAAGTACGGAAGGGCAATGATTCTCCTACCAAGATATTGATCTGGATTCCTTAAATAAAAAATCTGACCTAATCATTTGCTTCATTTTCTTTCTCTTTTCGCTCGAGTTTTTTTTCATATGCGTGACTCTTCTTTGTCAGGCAGCTAAATTTTTGTAACCTTGCCCGATTTAGAACAACATCGTTGTGATTGGCCGCTTGTTGCCATGGTACAACGCCATATCATCCTCTTGCCGGCAGGGTGAGTATTGACAACCCGATACCCTCCGAGGGTGCCACGGACGAAGCAGTGTGGCGCATGAACATCTATTAAAATTTGAGCGTGGCTTACAATGGATAGGAGATGGAGACAGTCCACTATGGGCAGTGAAATCAACTCGTGAACCAAGCTCTATTTCCTGACACAATAGACCATTTCTCACGCCAGCGTGACATCGTAAAATATTCCGTTTTTCGAAAATCCAAAATCATCATTAAATTGTCACATCAATAAATAGTGTAGAGTTTCGATGAGGGTGGCCTAAAATGGGCAAAGATATAAGTATTTCAAGACAAATGTTTTTGTGGAATTTTTGAAACAGAATGTATGTGTTTAGCTTCACTATTTACTTTCTTAGTAAAATTGCTTGGATTTTAAAAATCAATTTCTTTGTCAATTTAGGGGCTAAATCTTTGAAAATTGGCAATTTCACTAATATAGTTGTAACAAATATGATACTAAATAAATTCTTCTTCCAATAAATCAAACATTTCGTTGTGTCACGCTAAGCTTTGTCGTACATGTGTGTGGGCACAAGGCGACCTTTATGTGGCGCCATGCATACTGTAACAATGTTGGGCAGCTCATGACTTTAAATCACTGTGCCTCTGGCTCAAAAGCCCTGCAATCTTAAATTCACCAACATATTTAGATGTGGTAATAACAAATGCTCACCCTTTAACAAGCCTAGGGGCCCTTATCTCCGGTTTCTGTAGCGGATAAGAGTCATTGACTCTCCCTGGACGGGACACTAATCCGTCGCAGGTTGGCCCCCAGCAGAAGCTGGTACTCATTTACCTACCAGAAAAGAAAGTTCAGCACTCAGCTGGGCAAGGATTTACACCCGGCGCCATGTGATTGGAAGGCGGAGATCTTACCACTCAGGCTTTTCAGAGCGAATTTAGCCGGCTACTTCACTTGTATTCACCACTTACTCTAGTAGAAAAATCTGTCTGTAAAGCTGTCGATCATCATAATAAAATCATAGCAGATATCATATTTAAGGCGGCATGGTTTGCGCAGTGGTAAGATTTCTGCACTCTAACCACAACGCCTCGGGTTGAAACCCCGGCTCAGCCGAGTGTCGAACATTTGTGTGACCTTCTTTTCCGCCAAAGTTGACTCAGCTTTCCATCCTCCCGAAGTCGGTAAAATGAGTATCAGCTTCTGCTGAAGGCTAACCTGCGACGGATTAGTGTCCCGTCCAGGGGGAGTCAATGACTCTCATACGCTTAACACTACAGAAACCGGAGATAAGCACCAGCTCCAATGGGCCACTTAGGCTCGTAAATTAAATTAGCTTATTAATTTCTCCTTTACTTAGTTATATACCGCACGTGCTCTTATTTTTTATTGCAACATTTTATTTTCTCTTTTTCGTAAATGGTGATGTCAATTGAGAAAACATTTTTCTAACCAACGAAAAAATACTTACTCGATTGGTTGCCTTTTCGCGGTAGCGGGGGAGAAACAACGGCTGCAAAAAGGTGTAGATTAGGAAAGTATTACCTTTACTTTGAATAAAAAGGGCAACAAAACATAACATATTCAATAGATATTTCACTTTTAGATAAAATATTTAGGAGGGAATATGTGGAACTAGATATTTTGTTTTCAAGATTATCTTACAAAACTTACGCTCAACATCTCGTCTACTAGAGAGGACTCGAACGCAAAATATTAAAAAAGTGGTTTTTAAAATTGAGAAATCTCTATTTCGACACATTAAAATGAATCGTTCCTGAGAAATTTTACAAGCTGTATTTATGAAGTGTATAATAGCAGAATATCTACAGAGAGCCGTTAAAACAGACATTCGTAACTACTATTTACCAATCCTAAAATAGAATAAGTATTTTGATCAATACGAAGAAGTCCATCGAAAATTTAATTATCGTTCATTTCATAAGTTTCATTATTGCAAACGGGAAAAACGATCACGTCCACCCCTGGCGCCATTTTGTTTCAAAAGCAGTATCTACAGTATTAGTAAATATCACTGTCATTTCTTAACCAACAAATATGTTCGTTGTTGAAAATCGAACAGGTACAAACAATCTCGAGTGTTGTGCTTCAAGCGTTCTGATTTGCTCACTCAATGTATGGAAATATCATTTCAAGTAGTTTTGTGAAAGTGAAACAGAGTTCGGCAGACTTGAAGTAGTGTTAATAAACGAATTATCATTGCCGTAGGAATTTGAAAAAAGCTGACGTTTCGAGCGTTAGCCCTTCGCCAAAGTTCGGCAGAATTTGGTTATAACTTCTAAGTATATCTAATTGTTTAGAATCGAATGAAATTTAATAAAACAATTATTCGCCTTTCACATCTTGTTGGATATCGGCACCGCATATCCAACGCGCGTTCGTGGAACAATTTATAAATAGCCTGTAGCTACTCTGTGACTCGAGCCAAGATAAAGTAGTATAATATTTAATATCATGTTTTGGCGTTTTGGGACTGTTACCTTCGCAGATGCTTTTTATCTCTGGTTTAGTCAGGGCACAGTCAGCTGCCGCGTAACAAATTGGTCTCTTATCAATACAAGGCCATGAGCCAACTTTACATAAGTATCTTTTTGGGGGGCAAGTTGTGTTGAGCTTGGTGTCGCAGCGATCTCCAGTCCAGCCAGGCAAACATGAACAAGTGGAATTCGTCTGAGGGTCGCATGCTCCGTGGTAGAAACACTTTCCAGTATAACATTCTGAAACAAACAAAAGGAATGATTTTATTTGCACCTAAATTCTAAACGGAAAATTATTCTCTTGGCGCAAAGCAGAAAAAGATACGTTTGTATGTCATGATTTAAAATTTTTCTCTAGGAACTGTAAGTTATTCTCAAACAAGATATCTCGGTGAAATGTTACTGACAGGTGTCTTTGCTATCATCTTCCTTTCAATTTGTTTTTACTTTGTTTCCTTGTTGCCATCCGAAATTTCTTACATTATTACAGTAGAAAATCTGTTGACATCTGTTTCTTCTCGCTTCCTAGAAACTCGTTGAATGATTTCAAGGCCAAATAAGGTTTTGTTTTAGGTATTTTTGTTTCAATTTTCCCCAGCACATCTCATTACAATCTTGAGTAACTTTCGCAAGCTATG
>JAODFW020862420.1:0-11279 GCA_027575235.2 Palythoa mutuki
CGTCTGATTTTTTCTAACATTTGTTCTGTTATTGTTTCCTCTGAGACACATCAGAGTTTCTCTCTCTGACGATGAACTATAAGTTATACAGTTGCATACGATAAGTTATACCGTTGTATATCATAAGTTATACCATATATACCATATTAGTTATACACTTATCAAAAAGTTGATGCCGCGAGTAACGGGCTGATTTCTGATTTTTAAAGAGTGCAGAGCTCATTTTTCTTTATTTGACATTCAATTGAGTTTCAGTATGAAAAGCCTTTATGTTTTCAAATTATGAATTGTTTTTTGCTATTTGATTGCTGTTGATAAAAATAATTGTTTAATATTTCAATCTCTTCTCTGAAAACTTTGGCTACGCCTACTTTCTTCAATGGACGGGCGAAAATGGAGAGCAATCACGATCCGTCAGTTAAATCATAAAAAAGGTACAAAAAAGATAATAATTATTAGTATAAATCTACTAGCGTTCTATCACCAGTGCTATATTCTGATTGGCTACCATACTCACTATCTATTCGGTGATAGATAGTGGATAGCGAATCGCGATTGTCAGCAAAATGGCGGCCGCTCCTTCGAGGTTTCGAAGTGTGAGTAAAGACCATTTGGATAATTTACAGCCTTGTTTTTTTGAAGGACTAGTAGATTATTTTCTACTAAAACAATTAGATTATTCGCTCTCGATTTCTATGGCGCGATAGTTGATTCGCGAGCTCATAATCTAATTGTTAAATAGTCGACAAACACAGTAAACTATTTATAAAGAGATGCAGCTTCGTCATATTTTTGCTAAAAATTGTGCCACTCGTATCATAGTAGAATTTATGTCATTCCTAACTTCTCGCCAGTCCCTACAGAACAATAACAGCAACCAAGATGACTTAAATTTTTCCAATTTCAAAGCACTTTGGAAAAAATACAACTTGATCAAAATTAATATTTTTTTCAGAATTACTGTTACTAAATCACATTCAAATAATTTGAAGCGCGAACCGAGGAAGAAGGGCTAGGAGGCGTTTAACTAAAGAAAGCACCCGGTGTCCTTGAAAAGCTGAGATGATTCAAGCCAGACTGCTTTGTAGTAATCCACTGGGACAAAATCATAGAGAGGAAAGTTTTGACTTTTCACTTTAGAGCATTAGACTACATTTCTACACTTCCCCATGTGCTTTATTGTAATGGCTACCCTATTAGGGTTGTATCTGCGCTTCTTCATGTTGCATTTCTTCACTCTCAGGTGACATTTGCTGCGGTAGGTTTTGCCGTCACTCCCGCACACTTCTCCACCTTTCATTCTACGGCATTTATGCACATTTAAACAACGTCTTGGATTTTGGGGATTTCCACACTCACCATTGTGTTTCACTTTCAGCTGGCGTTTTTGGTTTTTATTAAGGCTACACTTAAACTTGGCCAACTCGCATCCATTTTTGTAGGTTTTGCCATCGGTTGCGCACACGGGCCGCTTTTTGTCGGGACAGGAGCTTGGGCAGGGCTTGCGTGTAACTGGTGAACCACATTTGCCTGGAGCAAAATAACACGGACAAGAAGACCATGAATTACTTTATCCCGTTGTATTTTAAGTATCTAAATCTACAAATAAAACACCTGCCACCCAAACAAAACATGTGCATATTGATATACCATATCTGATGCAGGTGTTCAAAATATAGAACGGTTAATTCCATATACAATACAAAACTGTACGATTTTGTCTACTCTGCTTGATTGTTAAAATAATAATTATTAAACGAATAAAAATAAAAATAAATAAATGATAATAATAATAATAAAGATGATGATGATGATAATGACACTGACATTAACAGAAGTATTGAGTTGAAATACCAATATAAATTATCTAAACAACATAGATAACAATAATTATAATAACTTACACAATTAAGATACTTTGCAGTACTTGATCACGTGACCACTATGAATTAGCTATGACAAAATGATGTTCAGAAATGGAAAGAGCAGGTTAACTTTACTAACAACGCGTAGTTTCAAGTCTCAACGTTAAGCACTTAAAAATGACAGAGAGTATATCCTATTTTCTGATTGATTTAAGGTAGCTGTGGTCACGTGACTCCTACCTCTAAAGAGCCTATCATAAAAAAGATACTTCAAGAAATAGGGTGTGAGTATGAAACTGAGGAGAGAAGAATGTTGATTGACAAGCAAACCAGAGTTAAAGAGTCAGCACTAGAACTAACCTAAAATTTTTACATTTGAGGCTGTTCATAGAAATATCATTACTTGATTTAGCAGATGTTTTTAAATTACTTAATTCAGGAAATATTTATGATAGTTTTAGTCCAGTTCGGATTCAGCTGAAACTTGAAGGAGACCAGTTAGTCTTGAGCTCCTCAAACCAATTTAAAAAAATGTTAATTACTGGGATATTCTGTTAAGATAGTTTAAAATGATCTTTCCCATGACTAGGAGACTGATGACATTTTTCGTTCGTTCAATTACGACTTGACCCACATTATTATATATAAAATCGTTCTGCAACATCAAATCGATCAGTACTTGACTAAAAAAAGCTTTATAACGCTTATCAAAATGATACTTGTTTGGAAAAAAAGATATCTATAACTATCAGTGATACTGATGGCATAAAAGCAGAAGGACCGCATGTGTTAAATATAGTAATAATATTTGTAGAGAGACCAAATCACGACCTGTCAGAGAAACCAAAAACCAATGATCAAATGAAGCGCTGGCGTGACCTCCGGAAGATATTGTCTATGGCTGAAACCTTTTTCAACAATTACATTTTGATGGTTAAAAGCCCGACTAATATTACAGTAATCCGGCAATATTTACAAACCTCAAGAAGACTATTCACGAAATAATTCCATAATTAGATTAGCTAGCGCTGAAGTATAAGACATAAAGTAGTAAGATTAGGAACAGCCATAACTGATGTTTCTAGTTCAAAAGATTTCCGTAACAACTTTTTTTTTAGTTTTTCGCTATCGTGAGGAACATCTCTTTGATGTAATTTAACCACTATCTCGTGTAAACACGCCACAATCAGGCTGGACCAAACAGTTTCTAACACTCATTTTTTTTCAAATACCACAGTCAAATTGATGATTGTTTGTATTGCCAAGTTCATGGGGGTAATATTAACGTCCTGGAGCCGCAATGAATTATAGCAACTTAATTGAAGGATTTGTCTTCATTTCTGTTTTGTCAAGAGTAATGAAATTCCATTAACTATTTTATCTCCTTCGGATGTCAAGATCAATAAAACAAATGTTTTATGCTTTTATTAAGTAGGGCGTTTAGCAAATAGTCTTTTAAAAAATTCTTAAAAGTGTAAGTTGTATTGAACTGTTGGTTAAATACTTTCAAAAACTTACCTTCCAGTTTTATTCTACCTCCCTCTTTGGTTGACAGACATTTTAAACGTTCTTTTTATTACTTTATTTAAACCAGTTATTTTCCAAGCCATCAAAAAAATTTTAATTCATTTGGTGAATGTTTAGAAAATAACAGAAGGCTTTATTATAAAAAAAGTTACAAGACATGACTCTACCCAAAAGTTTTAAAAAAACCAATAACTTTAAATCAGTTTAGTTATTTTGAACTCAATAGAGCATTAACCTGTTCAGTTGAAGTTTCTAAAAGAAATATAATAATCCACAATTCATAAATCGTAGCTTAAAAGATTTTGATTAAAAATTTTACATTCGATCACAAGTTTACTAAAAAAGCGGCACTTTTTTCCATTAAGCTAAATATTTCGTTTTCCTTTTGATAGTTATCTCTTTATCACGCATTTAATGCAATGAAGCCGACGCCAACAACTGAAATTTTGGCAAAAAGATAGACATATCGTGGGGAATAGCGATGATAATTTACATAAGCAAAACATGTTATTTAAACAAAGAAACACCCGGGCGCCACGCTAAACACGCAAACCGGATCTTATTGATACTCATAACGCGGAGTGACACAATCGCCGCAGTTTATTTTGTAACACTAACCAAGGTAAAATGGAAGCACGGCAGTTTGTAGATTTAGTGAGGGGGTGGCCGGTGGGAGGGGCTGATGCCGATTTGAATCGCGGTTAACTGGAGAATTGCTCCAACTTGCTTTTCTTGCTTTTCAAGTTGCGTTCTGAATAATGAATAGTTTAATTCATATTTCAAAGTGGTAAAACATTTTAATCTTTCCTAGCCGCGAAACTTGTAATTTACTTGAATGCATCTTTATATACAGAAGATGCCCCAAGACGACCCTAATTCTTACAGGGGAATTCAATATAAAGGTGAGAAATTTTTAAATCCTTTTCTGGAATTTTGGACTCAATTTTAAACAGACGTTACGTCTGAAACCATCAGTCTTCATCAGTGAAGTTTGTCACGCGGTAGTTCACTATCACGTGACAACTGTCGAGTACTGATGGTTTCAGTCGAAACGTCTGTTTAAAATTGAGTCCAAATTCCAGAAAAGATTCAAAAATTTCTCACCTTAAATGAATCTGGATGAATGATAACATTAACTTTCAAGTCAATACAAAATTGTACCATTTTCGTGTCAATTGTGAAATTGACCAAGTTATATCTCAGCATAAAAACCATATTCTTCTTTATCATGAAATCTTTGAGAAAAAAACACTTTTTTGCGCGACTCTTATTTCGTTATTGCGGACGATTGACCACCACTAATGACATAAAGAAAAAAAACCATGCAGTGAAAAACGCTCACGAAGAAGACAGTCAAAAAGGAACTATATGACCTCAATAGTAAAATGAATCAAAAGATATCTTAGAACTTACTTTTCGAGATTATTTGTTAACAAACAAACAAAGGTAAAATTTCTGTTATTTTACGTTGCAGTCATTTAGGAAGCACAACTCATCTAGGAAGTAGACCTCATTAAGGAAGCACTATTCATGTAGGATGCACAACTCATCTAGGATGCACCACTCATTTAGGATGCACAACTCATGTAGGAAGCACTACTCATGTAGGAAGCACAACTCTTCTAGGATGCACAACTCATCCAGGATGCACCAATTATCTAGGATGCACAGCTCATGTAGGATGCACCACTCATTTAGGAAGCACTATTCATCTAGGATGCATAACTCATCTTTGATGCACAACTCATCTAGGAAGCACAACACACTACGACGATGCACCACTCATTTAGGAAGCACTATTAATCTAGGATGCATAACTCATCTAGGATGCACAACTCATCTACGAGGATGACCACTCATTTGTGAAGTACTATTCATCTAGGATGGACAACTCATCTAGGAAGTAGAACTAATCTAGGATGCACCACTCATGTAGGATGCACAACTCATCTACGAGGATGCACCACTCATGTAGGATGCACAACTCATCTAGGATGCATAACTCATCTAAGAAGTAGAACTCATCTAGGATGCACCACTCATGTAGGATGCACAACTCATCTAGAAAGTAGAACTCATCTAGGATGCACCACTCATGTAGAATGCACCACTCATCTTCGAGGATGCACCACTAATTTAGGAAGTACTATTCATCTAGGATGCACAATTCATCTAGGAAGTAGAACTAATCTAGGATGCACCACTCATGTAGGATGCACCACTCATGTAGGATGCACCACTCATGTAGGATGCACAACTCATCTTCGAGGATGCACCACTAATTTAGGAAGCACTGTTCATCTAGGATGCACAATTCATCTAGGAAGTAGAACTCATCTAGGAGGTACCACTCATGTAGGATGCACCACTCACCTAGTATCCACCACTCATGTAGGAAGCGCTATTCATGTAGGATGCACAATTCATCTAGGATGCACCACTCACCTAGGGTGCAGAACTCATCTAGGATGCAGAACTTATGTAGGAAGCAGAATTCATCTACGAAGCGCAACGCACCTTCGAAGCACAACTTAACAGTCCTCTTTTTATATCCCGTGCAACGATTTAAAACCACAAAAACTTCCAAGTGTTAAAACAAATACTTCACAAAAGGTGCGGAAATTCACAAAGACATAAAATAATCGAAAAGAATACATGAATTTATGAGGGAGTAATGATACAAAAAAAGCCATCTGGTCCATTTAAAATTACGCGCAAGAACCAAGGGCACTCATGGTAAATACACTTCTTTTTTACCGCCATCCCCCATTAACACTAATTTGGATCGGGCATTTTACAATTTCTCACAAAACGCACCATTATCCATTACTCAAGTTCTGGGAGTACCTGAAGGATAGTTACGCAACAACTCTAATTACATTACGGAACAACTGCAAGTTCTGTTAGTGTTATATTTCAGTTTAACCAAAAATGTTATTAATTATTGCCCGGCATTGGAGCAGCGCATGTTTAACTTTAGGGAACACCAATCGCAGCGAATTTGCTTGTCACTAAAGGATCAAAATTCCGGCGAGTTCAGTGACTATCTTACTATCTATGCGCTGGAGGAAGAGTGAAGATAAGATGCATGATATTCTATATATTTTGTAATTACTTTCTTGCGGCTAAAGCACGCCGGTATATATTGTATTTGAGTAAGTCAATAAAATCAGGATTTTTCCCCTAAACTCCATTTATTACTGATCAAAACAACTTAAGAACTTATAACACGGCAACAAAATACTCTCTTTTATACGAGAATGTCTAATTCTTGGGCTAAGGCCAAGTTCCATTCAAATAACTTCAGGACTTTACCCTCAATTTTTTTCTTAAAATAATCTTAAACATAACCGAAAGAATTAGATGTACGTTTACTGTACGATTTTAGTTCTGTTTGAGCATTTTTATAGATTCTGAAGAACTTTTATAAATCTTTACGCTTACAAAACAAAACTTGTCCCTGTTTGCTAGTATACAAACATTGTTTACCTAAGCCAAGGAGATACGACTCGAGTGATGCTACTTGATATGCATGCAAATTGTATTGTAAAATTTCTGTATTTTAAAATTGCCAACACTGTGTCCGAAGTGGAACTGTCGATTACTAGCCAAGAAAAGAATTATTTCCATGATTTGATGCATTAACCATGTTAAATCGAATTTGTTCGCTTTTCCTCAGCCCCGGGTATGGTCTGAGCAAGGTCATTATATCAACCTCGCCTTCTTATAAAAAGGTTCTTATAAAATAATTATAATGCTGTCACAAACTCACCTTTATACTGAATACTTAATTTCTTTTTCTTCCCTCTGGTACTGCATTTTTCATATAGAAAGGCACACAGATTTCTGTATGTGATTCCATTGCTTGCGCACACGGGTGTACGGTTTGACGGACACTGCCACGGCGAGAACGCGCAAGCATTTCTCATCTTTGGTTCTCCGCATCTTCCTCTATATTTCATACCCAGTATTTCTCTTTTTAGTTTTGCTTCACATTTAGCTGCACGGAAATGACACATACTTGGATATGTCACATTATTGGTCCCACAGATAGCATGCCTTAAGTTGCGAACCGGTTTGCAGTGTTGCGACGGATCGCGGCAGCCCTTAACTTTGTTGTGTTTACCCTTCACTCTGGGACTACCACAGCGGCCTTTGTATGCCAGTGTAAGGAGAGTTCCATTTCTTTGTGCTTCGCACTCTGCGTTGTAAAACAGACAGTGGTTTTCATACGTGACATTATTGCCTCCGCAAACAGGTCTCTGTTTTTGTTGAACTTTTGTACTGCAGTCCCGTATCTTGCACCTTCTTCTATTCTTGTTCTGACCCTGTACAGCTGCATTAAATTAATGGAGTTAAAAATAAATTACTAAAAACACAAACTCGACGCATTAAATATGTTTTTACTATGACTAATATCACCTAGTATGTATAATGCTACATTACAGTTAATAATTCTCCGAACTTTTATGAATTAAACTGTTCGAAAACTTTATTTTTACACCGTTATTCGGCTGCGACTTGGAGTAATGGGGCAAAGTGTACAAACAGAACCTTTATCAAAGAAAATGGTTGTATAAAACTTTCCGTGATCAAATGTTGTAATTTTTTTTCTTAAACCTTTGGCCACTGGCTAGCATTTGAAATCACGAACTAAAACTTTACTGAAAGGTCCATCAGTTTCGAGTTTAGACTATCTGAAAAAAGATTTTATCTTTATTCAAAAGAACAGCTGAATTTCAATATTTAGAAAATCTAGAATCCATAAAGAGTGAGTCAATTTAACTCTATCACAATCGTGGATTTGCTATGTTGATGTCAACAGCAATGGCCAGCAAATAATTTCGCTGCATCTGTGGCCAGCCACAAGTCCGCCATCATGCTGAGAGGAAAACTAGGTTGCTTTTAATCTCTTAAAGTGTTATTTGACCTTCTCAGCAGTAAATAATGGCTTTAACGGGATAAACCTTTTATACTTTGTTACTCTTAAGATTTATTTTCACAGCTTGAAGCTGTCAGCTGCAACAATCACCGAATCTAAGTACGTATAAACGAGTGAAGAATTCGAATGTATGCAATAACTCGGTGACTGGGAACGTTTGATAAGCAGGAGATATGGTAGCAGGAGTATCTTTGAAGTAATGTAGCCTTGCAATGAATAGTTCGGACTGCAACAGGAAAAACAAAGCAGAGGTTATCTGACAGTTTCAACTGCGTATGGTCTGGAGGTAACATGCATTTGACAGGGAAAAGATAAGGGTAGTTTTCAAGCAAAACACATGTCGTGAGAGCCGTACCTTCGTAAATTATTTAAGTAAATAAAGGAACCCTTTTAACTTGTTTGCTAAAGGTTGCCAGTAAAGTGATGGGTAGCCATGCATGACACAAAATGGTCTCAAATACAAGAAAGATCACGGAAAATAAACATTAACTTTGAATCAAAAAATTTTCGTATATAGAGCGCGTAACCCTACGTCGCCTTTAAATTCAAAACCGTTCAATGAATTAACCGGTTAGTTTGCTTTTATATGTTACGCGTAAAAAGGATAGCTTTTCTACGCAAGCAAGACTTCAAATTGCCTTCGTTTAGATGTTTAATTAGTGTTTATAGATCCTCGTTAGCACATGAACGTAGACTGAACACGAAAGCTGGTAGCTGGAAGAGCTCGTTGAATTGCACGCCTTTTTATTTCGAACAAAGCGCCCAATATCATAGTAACTCTTTTCACTAATATTTGTGTCGTATACAACTTATGATGTGTGAAAACTATCAGCCACAACAAGTCCACAGGCGACGCAGGAAAAAAGTACTGTGAAATGCAGTAAAAATATCCAAAACTGCTCGGATTACATTACTCTGTGGTATGTACGCCTTCCCCGAGTTTGAACTTGAAAAAAAAGCTCGAAAGCTTGACAACTTCAACCGCAATTAAACTCTAAGTGTTTTGGTCTAGCCTCTACAAATAGCCGTACTCTTTCATTTTATTTGCCCGAAGGCCATCATGGGCCTTGTCATCAATGGTTTGACTTTTGCAGTGTCTCTACTGAACACTAGACATAAAAACAACGACTATTAGGCTGAAATAAAGCAATCCAATAAATTATATGTTCTCTATTAACATTTGAAATGCGACGGACAACCAAAATGTTTTTATGAAGAAAAACAGTAAACTACACTGCCGATGTCAGGAGAAGAGGATGTGGGTCAAGTCAATTTTTTTTTAGTGAATGAAGCAAATACTTGCCGACACTGACATTCGCTAAAGATCTTCACGACAGTTCTAAATATCTTTGCTTAAGGGTTTCTTACCTAAACAGAGGGAAATGATTATTAGCAGGAACAGAATTCGATGCATGGTCAGATCTGCAGACTTTCTTTACCAATCGGGCAGCGCGTGTCAATCCACCAGCGTAGGAGCTCGTAACTGAGAACTGGATAATTGAGTCAACTGAAGGTAACTTAATTCACCCGCTGATTAAATATATTAAATAACAACCCCGCTGTTGTCTCTCTCCATAAACATTTAGCTTCATTCCATTCGTGGCATATTTATGAGCTCGAGAAATGGGTGTTTGTTCAGCGATCTAATCAAAGCTATGATCCTAACCTATCTGGTGTACACAATGTAAATCTTAATTCCTGATTTTCCTACATTGGTCTCTAGAAGTTCAGCCCAGAAGCATGTCTCTTGTTTAATCAATTGGACTTCCTGTGAGGGTGTTTTCCTTGATGTTTGAGGTTTGATCACATCAAACAATTCTTTATTACTTGTGGCATCTGCTGAAATACACCAGATCAGAAATGGCCCTAGAATAACATGGTTTATGTCAATCAAGCTTTTTTTGAATATAGAAGAACATCTAGTTTTGTCAACCAATTAAACAAAAAGAAATTGACCTAGGAAATGCCTTGGACATCAAAATGAAAACTTGACACGGATCGAACTCAATCAAAATATTCAGTTCTTGGATCATGGATGGATGGTTCAAGATTCATAAGGAGGGCGTGGCTATGTTGCGAAGGCAATGTTTCATCACCGAGCTATGATGATTTGTAGCTTATCAAGGGAGAGTTAGTCCTCTACAGAACTCGGTTGTTACTGGCTCTGGTTATTAGGTTAGGGGGACGGTGTATGAGATGTGATTTGAAAAGAACATTTAAACATTTGTGCAGCCGAGCGAAATGCCCTCGATGATTTTGGAATGAAATCGTGTTTAGAATTGTTCTAGGTGTGAGCAGACTGGCAATAAATCTAAAAAAAAATGACCACAATTTTGATACTAAACATGTACACGACTAATAATTGTAAGCGGCTTGCTGAAACATGTTTAGTATCAAAATCATGGTCATCTTATGAGAGATGTTTATAACTATAGTTAAACTGAGTTAAGTTTTCATAAACTTTACGTTTTAGGCTGAAACTAACCCTCAAAATATTTGGCTTGTTTTCCTATAAGAACAGATAAATGCTTGACTGATATAGAGTTAGAGATGATTGTAACTGATTAACATTTTTGAAAAAGTTTAGGTTGAGAAAATGACTACTTCTTGCAGATACACTTGCTTTAGAGTGAAAACGTTGCACTTAATTATATATCAGTGAAAAATTCGTGCTATGACACGGCGTATTTGAGCAGATGTCTGATAAAGAACGTTTTTGCAAAGTTCTCAACATTTCCGTTCCTAAGTCAAGTGGCTGAAGATTAAATAACTACAAACAATATTTCGGCATGACGTTCTAAAGTAAACTGCTTTTTTTAAAAGGTTTAATGAAATTGTGTTTATTCAACGTAATAGAGTACAAGGTCTCTACAGTAAAAATACTAATAACCTTTGGTTATGGTAAAGACAAAAATATTTATTGTCGAGCCAAGAAAAATCTGAGA
>JAODFW020863445.1:0-18602 GCA_027575235.2 Palythoa mutuki
GTGAGGGTTCAGGAAGGGGGGTTGCATACGCACCCCGCAATGCATTTCCTTTGTGTGCGAGCCTGAATTTTTACTTCAAGTCCTGACTGTAAGCGGTATTTTTAGCTAGTTCCAAGAGGAAAATTTTTCTGGTAATTTTTTTTTTCTCAGCCTTTTAATAGTCTTCATAGTCGAGTCGTTAGTGACTCGTTTCGCCATTCACGAGTTTTAACCTCCTTCTATTTACCGGAACTGTGTTGTGCTGGGCTTTGAACGAGAATCTTTACGAAACGTGTTGCAGTTGACTGCTAGCTAGAATCTAACCTTAGATGGTTAATGTCACGTCCAGGGAACGCCAGAACTCGTCGCATTCACTTATAACAGAACAGAAACCTGAGATAAACGCCGGCTGCAAGGGGCAATTTAGGCTCGTAATATGATGGAGTTAACTACTTAGTTGCTCTTCTATTAAGCAACAGAAACTATGGTGATTTAGTAGTAATCTTAAAATGAAATAAAATAACAGTTTTTATAGCCATCAGAAACGCTATATATTGTTGCAAACGCAGGTGAAAGTTTACAACAACAACAATTTTAATTAACATGTGAATGAAATGTATAAAATGTATAAGCAACGCCTGAAAGAAAAGCAAAAAAAGATCTTGATTCCGAGGCAGTTATGGAAAAGAACCAACCTATGCGTGACAGCTCAAAACATTTGGATAAAAATATAACGAACTATTTTTACCGCTAAGCCGGGGTTTTTCAAAACCTGGCCATATTTGTTATTTTACCCTGGGGCGTTAAATGCTTGGAAGACTGGGACTGAATTTGACAATTTGCCCCTGGTGAAGGAACGAGTGGCTTTCGTCCTTGGTGGTCAACATGTTTTCACAACCTTCCTCTACTACTCTTTCAACTGGGTTCTCGGCTTTTGGTTTTGGAAGCGCTTCGGTAATAAAGACAACGGATGATAATTGGCAGACCATACTACCTACGATAAAACAGAGAAACGAACTGATGTTCAACAACCCGCTTCTGAGCGATATCAAGTTCGTATTTAACGAGCAAAATGGCGAAGTGAAAACTGTCCCGGCACATAAATACGTGTTGGCGATTAGTAGTCCCGTGTTCTTCTCAATGTTTTACAGCAATATAGCAGAGAAAGGCGAAACTGTCGAGATTACAGACAGTGATTCGGCAAGCTTTCTTAAGATGTTGAGGTATATTTACAGCGATAAAGTTTCACTGTGCAGTTGTGAGCAAGCGCTACACGTCTGGTATTTAGCCAACAAGTATTTCATTCCTTCGCTTTCAAAGCAATGTGTATCATTTCTCGACGAGAATGTGGGAGTGAATGAGGTCTTGGATGTTTTGAGATGGGCTGTGCAGTTTGAAGAGGAGTCTCTGCAGCAAAGATGTTGGCTAATTATTGACTTCCGCGTTCAAACTATCCTAAAATCAGAAGCCTTCGAAGAATTAGATTGTGATCTGTTAATTACAATGTTGAAGCGTGACAACCTACGTGTTGATGAAATCACACTTGTGAAGGCTCTAGATCGGTGGGCACAAAGGAAATGCAAAGAGACAAACAAAGAACTAACTGGTGAAAATAAGAGAAAAGTGATGGGCGAAGACTTGTTTAGGCTTGTTCGCTTCCCTGTCTCGGATGAGAGAAAGTTCGCACAAGAGGTTCTTCCATTAAACTTGCTGACAAATCAGGAAACAGTTGACGTTTTTAAACATTTTAATGACGTGAAAGTGGAAAATCTTGTTTTTCCCACAGTTTGTAGAAAAATATACCCAGACTTGAAATATTTACATAGATATGAATCTGTATCACACGGCTGGTCAAACACATCCAACCATACTGCGTTTACTTTGTCTGTTACAAGGCCAATCAAACTATGTGGTTTTTCTATTTTTGGTACTCATAAGGAAAAGTACGATGTTAATTTAACTGTTAATGTTATGGAACAGGAACCTACATTGTTTAATAGTAACACCATAATAGCAAAGTGTAAGGGAAAGTTGACAACCAACCGTTCATTGGCAACTGCACGTGTCTTTGACTGTTTGTTTGACCGGAACCCTGTCATTTTAAAGAAAAACAAAAAGTATCTAATCCGGGCTTCAGTAATAGGCCCTGATTCTTATTTCGGAGAGATACAGAGTAGTTCATATGGTGGCTGTGGCTTAGGCAGTTCTGATTGCTCATTTAACCATAAAACAAAAAACAAGGTCGTTATGGAATATAAGAACTCCTTTATGTTCACTTTTGAAACCGTCGATGAGCATGGCACATGTTTAAAAGGCCAAGTACCCTCGTTGATTTTTATGACCGAATAACTGAAAAAAGATCTTCAACATCCGATCAAGTTTCGCATTCAGATATTCTAGTTGTCCCTTATGTTTCTATGACGTTTGGAAGTACAGCGATTGAGTGGTACGTGGGGTTATTTATTTAGGATATGGGTGGTGATGTCGTTTAGAAGTATGTATTATTTAAGGTAGAGGAAGGGATGTAGGTGGGTGGGTGGCACACTGTGTAATGTTATCTATAACATTATTTCTAACATTGTAATCCATCTTAAATTTTTTATTAGACACGTTCATTATTAAACGAGTTTGTTTTTAAAGCTTAGTTGAAGCCGGTGTATAAATAAACTATTGTTGTTGTTGCTGTTGCTGTTGGAAAGCATACCCATTATTTTATATAGTCTCTATATGACAACAAACAGTAAATCATTCTGCTGCATGATAAACATTAAAATTATAACTTTTGCCACACGGGTTAGAATGAGCGGACTTAGATGTAATTTCAGTAAAAAAAAATTAAAAAACAAACACAGTGAGTGATAAAGGAATTTGGTCCACCAGATTATTAGATAAATTTTGTAGCTATTTTTAGTCTCTAGTGTTCAACTTATTATCGTGACTTTGTGGTAGAGTTTGCCTCGAGTCATCAACGGCAATAACGTGGGTTTTTACACAGGGTAGCAAAGCAAAACTCAAATTGACTCGAGTTAATTTTGCTCAGTAAAAACGTCAGTGTAAACATTCCAAAAAAGGTGTTATAAGTTACGCACTTTGCTTAGTAAATAAGTAATTTGCGCTATTATGATATGTGATGTCGATGAAGCATGAAACTACAGCAACGAAGCGTATTTGCATCGGAAACTTCAAACGATACTAAGAAAGTTTCCAGCAAAGAAAAAAACATCCATGAACACTACTTATAAACCCCAAAACAAAGAAACTCAGAGATATAACATTCCATCTTTTGTCCGGTTGTCAAATTCGTTTGAATGGTGTGATGCATGCATGAGTAATTGCGCGTCCAGCCGAACATTTCTCACGTTTCTACGCCAAAAGTTTCCTTTACTCCGTGTTGCAATCAAATGCAAACAGATCTGAATGGACAAGTTGCCCCAAAATGAACTAATTGCGCGTGCCATTCACTCCCAGTAATTGGAAGCTACTTAGGTTAAAACGGTTTAGCAAAAAATCTTAGGCCCGGGCCAAACGTCGAACTTCACATGTGCCGAACTTAGTGCTAATGAGCAAATTCTATTGTTCTACGTCATTTGCCTTAGATTCGACACATGTGAAGTTCGACGTGTCGTTTGGCCCGGGCCTTAGCTGAGCTCAATCTTAGCTCAGCAAATTCAAGCTCTAGGGTAAAAATACCCAATTCTTTATTTTTCCTTATGCTCACAAGACGTATTTAACACAAAGAAACTAAAACGGCTGAAAAACCACAAATGGCTAAAATCGATAGCCTATTTATGATCAAAACGGCTGAAAAACCATACCCTTTTTGGTCTCACATACATATATAGCCCATATGAGGGAGTACCCCCCCCGGGGGAAGCAAATGTCTGTCAATATTATTACAAGGGGGTTCTCCCCGGCCACAGTCAGTACAGAGGTTTTGTGGTGTAAAGACCCAGCTCTTCAAGTTCTTCTTTTTCTTTTATTCTACTTTCCTTCTACTGCTATCTGCTTCTACTTCCGAGTTCTACTGAACTGAATTAAAACTAACTTAGTTTTTGTCCTCTGTTTATACGTTACGGGTTGTTTCGAAACACTAATACTTTGTCCAGTAGTCGCTTTGACAGATACAATTTACAAATCAAATATACCGATAAAATTTTGTAGTGACAGCTGATTGCCAATTTCCAAAATCTCTGTTTGATCAGGTACATTTCATCGAAGTGTAAATGTGTTTGAAAATTGTTTCGGCTAGTACTAAAAGTAGGAACGGGGAATCATGGGAACGGGAATTAGGGAATGGCAAAAGCAAAGCTTTTAGAGATTCCGTTTTTTTTCATTTCTGTTTTAGAGATTCCTCCTTTTATCGTTTCTGCTTTTAAAGATTCCGTTTTTTATTGTTCTTGTTTTTAGAGTTTCCTACTTTTATCATTTCTGTTTTTAGAGATTCCTAGTTTATTTTTTAGAGATTCCTACTTTTATCGTTCCTGCTTTTTTAGAGAACCCTACTTTTATCGTTCCTGCTTTTAGAGATTCCTATTTTTATCGTTTCTGCTTTTAGAAATTCCAAATTTCTCATTCCTGCTTTTGCCGTTCCCCGTTCCAAGAGTAACCCATTCATACTTTTAGTACTATCTAAATTGTTTCTCTCAATCCAACACAAATATTCCATGAAAAGCTTTGACAAAACTCTACCATTACGTCAGACCAGCAAAAACTAAAAGTCTGAGAAATTTAAGTAAAACTGAAACTAGTATACACTTTCGTCTGAGACAATATCAAAACTTACCTCAACCTCAGATAGTAACTCTAGTACCTACCCAAATTGTTGTTTTTTCTATAAATCAAGGGCTTTAAAATTTTCGGCAATGACAAGTGTCACTTTGGAGGGGTCATCGCCATCAGTGTTGTTAGCTCTTACTGAGTCATTATGTTCTTAAATCACACTCTTATCTCAAAACTTGATGCAAATGTGCCTCCAAGTGGGTTTTAGAATCTTAGAGGGGTTCTCCCACACACTGACCTCAAAACTAAGAACCACTAATGAGTTTTCAAGTCAATTCTAGAATAGTGAAGACGGTATGGCCTGTCGTACCGTCATTGGCACCGGAATTTCGTATGGTTCATGGTGCTACAGAGTTTCAATTGGACCTTTTTTTACTGAGGCTTGAAATTTCAATTAATGGCAATACAACACAGCCAGGTTTGAAAAATGCTTGTTACGTTATACATTAAGGTCAGCTATAAGAGATATTTAAAAATAAACAAAACTTATAAAGCAAATCATGATCAATATCAACTAGTTTTCACTTTATAACGGACTCTGCTACTGTAGCAAAACTTTACTAAAAATTGTTATAATCTACAATTTCTATAAGTTAACACACCTCAACTCTCTGCATTAAAATGATTTAAACACTCAAGATATTCATAAATTAGACTTTGGAAAATTTTTGAAAACAGTTTTGTCTACCATAAAACTTACCAGTTCTCATGAGATGGGTCTTTAATAGAAAAAACTTTGTTGAAAATGTTCAAAATCTAGTTTATATATCTTGAGTTTTTGCATCGATTTCATATTGCTTAAAAATTCACTTGAAAGTAGCGTGTTAATGTATACGTATTTGAAGTAAGCAATTATAGATTTTATAATGAAGCCGTTTTCAAAACTTGATTTGAACTGAACAAAGAAAAAAGTTGATTTGTGATTTAATCATTTTTTAAATTATTTTATTAACTGGTGAACATCCCTCAACCTACGCAATCTTGAGCGAGTTCGTTCACATTTCTCAAATTGCTGCGTTAATTGCTCAATTTTAAACAATCTAGAACTTGTCTAAGAATAAATAACAAAAAACTTAATGAATTTTTGTTACTGATTCAATTCAGAAGCTTTTAAGTACATATTTGTACAAACAGTTGTTTACTTTGTTCAAATATTTACTCTATATACATATAAATAACATTGTATTTAAAACAAACAAATAGAACAGTACTGAGTTTAAAAATGGTATATAGCGGATGTCTGGAATCGACTGATATCGCGTGCAATACTGTTACGTAACTCATTCATTATCATAATGTCATTAATGACTCACAATAATGTTTTTGGTTAAAAACATTTCGGATTGGATATTTATTTATTTATTTATTTTACTTATTTTGAAAAATGCAACTAAGCGACGTTTCACATATACATTATTGAACAATTGGCAGCGTTTTTTAACCCTTTTCTTGTTGAGATTTTAAACGTCAAGTCACAATTTTTATCAAAAGACAGTGAAAAGTGAAAACTTCTAAATTTGTTGAAACAATGAATATTTTCAGACTCTGTTTATAAAGATAAACAAAATGAATGGTCACTTTGTAGGGTTTCATCAACTGGTTCAAAAGTTAGAATGAATGACATCAATCATTTCTACTCTACAAAACAAACAAAATGAATGGTCACTTTATAGGGTTTCATCAACTGGTTCAAAAGTTAGAATGAATAACATCAATCATTTCTACTCTTCAAGACAAACAAAATGAACGGTCACTTTATAGGTTTCATCACAAGTTTCATAATGTTATGGTAACTTTATGGGGTTTCATCTGCTAATCTAAAAGTTAGAATGAATAACACCTTGAAGGCAAACAAACTGAAAGGTCAGTTTTTATGTGAAATTGGTTTTACCAGGAAAAGGGTTAATTTGTTATAAACACGCAGGAAATGACTTTACTACGCCAGAGATCTATTATTAGAAACGGTTCTTCTTCGCCTGCGTAGCTACAATTTTAATACGCCAACACAAATGATAATAGATTCATGTTAAACAATAAATTTCAGTTAAGCTAAGTTTGATGGTCACTTCTAAAAGAACAAAGATCTGGAAAAATTGTTGTGTGAAGTAGTCAGTTTCGATCGTACAGTCCAGTCCGTATTAAAACAGTACGTTAAACTTAAACCAATCTCAACAAAGACTGTAATAAAAGATTTTTGTCGCAGTACAAAAAAAACTTTAAAACTTTTTATCATTTGCTCTTGCAAAAAATGCCGGAAGCAGCAATAAAATATTTGGCAAATAATTTGTAAAAAGGTCAGAATGGTTAAATATAAACATCGAAATTCATAGAGAACTTAATGCACTTGGTTTCTTGCACGTAAACATTATAGAATCATAAGTGTCATTCATAGCCATAAGTTGAACACATAACAGAAGAATATTTTGTGTTGAAGGAAGCGGACTCTACTGATTTCGTACGCATCGACAATATTAGAACGATATTTTTAATGTCTGATGTAAAAATATCGTGTTAAAGCCAAATTAAACTGTTCTATGGATTGTTTATTTCTGTTAAATTTAAATCCCTAGCGGCTCTTTGCAATGAAATGTGGAACAAAACCTTGCACGCGAAAGCAATATTTTATTGATAAGAATCAAGATCTTTTGTTGCCTTTTGGAACAATCATTCGGTTGGCATTGAAACAATATCTGGTATATATTAACTATCTGATAAAACTTGTAGCCACTTTTTCAGTTATAAGATCGTTTAGCCTAGAAATGTTACAAAGGTAATACAAAAAAGTTCAAGCATTTTAAGCGTTAAAATACTCTAACGGAAATAACTTGCAAAAATATCAGGTTATGATGTTGCTAGAATGTGACTAAAATAGCTTCTATAGGTGGTAATGAATTGTGTGATTACGTTAAGTGCTTCCCTTTCTATATTTTGACATCATAACACTTGGGAGGCTACGCTAAGTTGCGCAGCTCGGAGTGATAAATTTGAGGTAGTTGCTATCACTTTTAGGTTTACAGAGAAAGCTCCGAGATGCGTACAGACAGAAAAATTATAGTTATAACCGGTGTAACGAGTGAAGGTTTGGGGAATGCTATGGCCAGAGAATTCCTCGAATTCGGTCACACGGTCGTTGGATGTGGACGAAGAATAGCAAACATAGATCAACTGAAATCAGAATTTAGCTTCATCGCTGATCGCTGTCATTTCTCTGTTGTAGATGTTACTCACGATAAGTGTGTAAAAATGTGGGCTCAAACAGTATTAGAAAAATTTGGTCCACCAGATTATCTGATCAATAATGCAGCTATTTTTCCTAACATGGAAAATATGGTTGAAACGACCGCTGAAGATTTTGACAAAGTTATTGACATTAACGTTAAAGGTGTTGCAAATGTCACTCGCCATTTCGTGCCTTCCATGATTGAGGCGAAGCGAGGTGCCATCGTCAATGTCACATCATGTGCGGGTCGTAACCCATTTCCAAGATTTGGCGCATACGCTACATCCAAATGGGCTTTGGAGGGATTTTCCCGTACACTTGCTGCAGAGCTACCAGAGCCACTGATGAGCTTTCAATTGGATCCCGGAACAGTTAGAACTTCCCTGCCGATGGATATATTTGGAAAAGAGTTTCATGCAAAACAGATTGCCGCTGGAGAGTGGGCAAAGGCAGTTTGTCCTAAATTACTAAAACTCGACAGATCGATGAACGGCAAAATTTGGGACACAACAGAGCTTGGACTGAAAAATGCTATTTACGTCGATGAAAATGGCAAATTAAATCCTTGTTTTGCTTCTGAGCTAAAAGAATATCGTTTGAACGATAATTTTTGCCATAATATTGATGGTTGATTGCAATTTCGATTCACTTGCAGTTTGCAGTTTCAATGATTTTTGAACTTGCTTAAAATTACAGGATTTTCATAAGGAGGCGATACCTGAGAACTGGTACCATTTTATTTTTATGGCGGTAAACAGCTACTTCGCTGACAATATTCAATTAGTTATATTTCTATATTGGGTTACAGATACAAAGCCAAATTCTTTTGGATCTCAGAGATCTAAGACAAATAAGATCATCCCTATACAGTGTGCCTTCGATGCTTGTAATTGGTGACGTTATAATCCGCATGCAGTGAAAATATGTGATCAACATATAATGTCATTTTTCCATTTGAAAGTTGCTCATCCATGTAAATATTTGTTAAGCATTTGTCATAAGTTAGATTTTAGATGCATTTCTAGGGATTGTAGAAGCCCAAATTATTTCCAAAATATTTCCCTGCTGGATCCCCCCCCCCAAAAAAAAACAAAACAAAACAAAAAACAAAACTTGCACCTGTGTCACAAGTTAGGCATTTTATAGTAGCCGTCTACTTCCTTTTTAAGATTTGAATTACGAGTTCTTTCTATATATAAGAGCTGCATACGTGTTTTTCATGTTATTGTTGTAATGAATGTAACCTACCCGTGTATATAGATAATTTGAAAATGGTCGACATTTGCAATAGTCAGTACCGTGAAAGAAAGAAATTTTAGTTAGAATAAAAAAGAGCAGTAAATTTATGTTATGTGGTAACCATGTTGGTGGTAGTGGTGACGACGACGACGAAGAAGATGTTGCTGGTGATAATGATGATGATGATGATGATGATGGTGGTGATGATGATGATGATGATAATGATGATGGTGATGATGATGGTGATGATGATGATGATGATGATGATGGTGGTGATGATGATGATGATGATGATGGTGGTGATGGTGATGGTGATGATGATGGTTTTGGTGGTGATGATGATGATGATGAGGATGGCGATGATGAAGATGGCGACTGAAGGCAGCGCTCTTACAAACTGTGCTACACGCCTGTTCCCATATGTTAATGCGGTGATGATAATTAACGGTGTAGAAATGAAAACAGTTAAAGGAGAAAGCTCAATGCGTGCAAAAATTAGACAACAATGAGCCTCCGTTAGAAATTGATGGTTCTTATAAACTCTGCGTGCAATAAAGTGAGAGATAAATCTACTTTGTAAAAACCCATTATTCTTGTATAGAATTATAACATAGTATTTCTTCTCACAAAAGAACGAAATCAATTTGTTCGGCCCAACGCCATCAGTAATTTTAAAAGATGACCAATTGAACAGACCCTTTCACTGTCTTTTCAAGTTTATCTAGACCAATAAGCAAAACTTTATCGCTACTCTATATCGGTATTCTATCAAAAATCCGTCGTTATGTAAATCTTGAAATTCTGATACACTTTTTCTTTATTAAGAACCAGTAAAATATTGCCCAGGCTCAATGTTCTTATTTTTTTCAACAATTTGAGGCTCAAAATGTTTTTATTTTGTTCTTAACTGCAATAAATTTTTTGTGGTTTGAAAATCGATTTTAAAGGCCTTCTAGTGTTTATGTATGCCCAGCTTTTACATACATGTAAAAGTTTGTGTATTTTACAGCAGATGACAGTGTAATTGTTACAGTTGGAGTATACTTGTATTAAGTAACGAACTACATTTAATGTGTGATGCTCTGTGTGATGGCTGCTTGCCACGATCAGTTTGCTATTTTTTTAAAATTTTTTTATAATTTTCATTTCAGCCTCACTGTTCTTATTAAGTGTGTTCTTAATAAAAAAAAGTGTATAAGTACATGTTCATCGTCTAAACCCTATTCAGTCTGGGCTTTTTCGCTCATGATGGGACTGGGGGAACGTTTTAAGAACACCCTCCGTTTCTTCTAAACCATTAACGCTTGTTTCCCAAATAAAACACAGTCCTACCCTAGCATCAGTAGCTAAGTGAGTTATAACTATAAGCGTGAAGACTTCGGAGCACAAGAAGTAGAAGGCCATCACAAAACTCTATTTCAAGACATAGTTCGGCCTTTGCTAACATTTCTTTTATGAAAACGTTCATATAATTAGTTGGCTAACAGACTGAAGCCGTCCCGCTTGGAGTGAAAAATATAGTATGCAGCACACAAAAGTCGGAAATGGCCCTTCTAGCTTCTCGGTTTTCGTAGCAATGAGCCTCGATATGATTTACTAGTTGTTGGCAATAAAAATGAGTTTATTAGAACTCAATTCTAAGTGAATGAAGTGCTGTGATCAAGTTGTTTGCTACAAACTTTTGATCATCATATATAACTTTTTAGGTAATTTTTCCACTCTGTAGTGTTACCTCTATGCATTTAGTCAAATTTCATAGGGGATCAGTTTGGGCAAGTTTAACTTTAAGGTCTTTAAGGGATTTTGGAACTTCCTGACCCGGGGAAACCAAATCTGCTGAGATACCGGACGTAGTATTATATAATTGAGGATGCGATTGGCGCTTCGCTTGCGAATTCGAGCTGTTGAGCAATTAAGATGTATTAGCCTGTGGCTAGGAAGTATAGAGCAACCACTTTCTTTGCAATGGGCGTTAAATAAGTATTTATCAACGTACGAAGGCTGACAATTTCGTTACGATCGGCGCGTACAACCTCCCAACATCAATTAAAGCTTGTATTCACAGCATGAAGATTACAGTTGTAATTCGGCCTGGAGGCAGAACACATCATCACAAGTTCATATCTTAAGGATTATCGAGGTTAAGGTTGAATTCTAACTTCAAACTGATGCAAAACAGGTTTTGAACATTACTCAATGTTGACATTAATTTTACACGGCAACCTTTTGTACAAGGCGTAACCTAATGACAAGGGTTATTTAATATTGTTTTACTTTTCTTGATCGGTGGTAATTTAATTGAACGCAAAAACACCGGTGCCGCTTAATGAAATTTTAAATTACATATTGATCTGCTGGATACGCGAACGAAATATTACAAAACACAACGTGGTTCATACTGATGAAAAAAGGAATATTTGAATGTCTCGAGGCAAAATAAAAAATTTCTGCACCAAAGTGATATTTGAGAACTTGTCTAATTGGCTTATAGGTTTTACGGTCAAGCGAACACTTAGGAAAAGTGCCTCAATTAAAACGTTGTTATAAATCGTTTTTTTTTTGTGTCCAGATAATCCCTTTTTCTGAGTCGTGTGATTGTTAATTGATTAGATTCTATAGTGCAGTGACTTAACAACTAGATCATTATTTTGTGGTAATGGGGCTAGTGCGAAATACTTAGATAACTGAAGTATCCAAAATTTAACGAGACACCGTATTGCATCGTAATTATGCCCCGTGCCAATTTTATTTCATATCTTGTACGGGTGCCGGTTTCGGAGACTTTACGGATTACGGATTAAGAATTAAGAATTACGGATTACGTTCAAACTGGAATTAGACTTGAAAGTACTTAACATTTTTCTAAACTTGGCAAGACTGCTAATCTTTGGACATTGCCCTAAGCACTTTACACCAAACGCAAGCACCTGCTTGTTTTATAAGAACAACCTTCTAAGAACAACAAGTCCAACAAGCCCGCTCAGATCGGCCAAAGTTTAAGAAAGTTTAGCGATGAGTATGAGCTCGACTGGGAAAGTTTTTCTTGTTGGAAATTGGCTTAAACTCGAAATCTAACTTAGCAATACAGCATAAAATGTAAAAAGATTGACTGTAAGTCTGAGCTCTAAAGACCCCTCAACAAACTGACGAAGGTAGTTTGCCTCTAATTCAGCCGTATAAATAATACAATGCATGTGTGGCGAGAGGCGTTTGGCTTCTATCGCTTGTTCTTAGAAAGAAACGCTCAATCGGCCCATAGAAACAAGAAAAATGTAAAAACAAATCGTGCCTGAAGTCGCCAAAATAAAAATGAATTAACCTAAAAAATTAACAGGTTCGATTTCTTTGAAACAAGCTTGTAGTCTATAAACATTACTGCTACATGTTTTATTATTAAAAATCTAGTCGATCTATCGCGAATGCTGTAATCTGATTGGCTACTGTGCTCGCGTATATACTTTTATATTTTTTTGTAGAGCAATAAAGTTGTGCGCTGGGTTTTGTAGAAATTGGTGTGCAAGATTGCATACATTAGCTACTGTTGTTTCTTTCCAACTGCAATTAGTTTGCTATTTTACTCTATTACTTCCTCTAGGTCATTAAGGAGTAAAATTTGCTCGAAACTCTTATCTGTCATTTTCCTTCAAACCAGCTCAATACCAAATTCGTGTTTACTTGCTAAACTTGTACCTAAATAAAATACCCGGTTTAACCTCCCACTCAGCTAGGCTGAATTGGTTTCTGGGTTGAACTAGGCTCCTACCCGTAGCAGATTTGAACGTATGCATGTAAAAGGAAACAAGACTTGACATGGCGACCGGTGTATTCGATAGCCTGAACTGGGATGACGTTAAACCTCGCTCACGTAAACAGACCTATAAACAGCTGCAAGCAGCATCCGAATACAGGTGGCAACACAAGAGGCTCACGAGAGCACTAAGCGATGTGCAACCCAAAAGTGCAGGACAAGGAGATTGTGCATAGACATGGAGAACACAGCTGCAGGTATGTTTTAGTTTTACTCTACAGCGCGGCACTATTACTATATTTATTTTTGTCGTAAAAATCTAGATACAAACACTGACACCAACATTGTATGGCATAATTACTGTAAAACGGGCCTTTCTCTTCTTTTAAAGATCAGGAGAATCTCTTCTTTTAAAGATCAGAAGAATCTCTGCAGTTCTTTTGAGATCAGAAGGAAGGTTAAGAAACAATCATGCGTTACCTTGTGTTATACAGCAACGGTTGTCACTGCCACAAATTCTTCCAGAAATTACGAGAACTGTCAACAGCATTGACAAAGAACTCAGCAAAGTGTTAATAACGAGTCCCAGTCGGATGATTCTTATTTCTCTTTTTGATGGCGAATTTCCCGAACCGTTCCACGCTCTTTTGGCAGATCTACAAAATACTCTTTCATGAGTCAATCTTCCCGGTCTTTTCTCTTGTTTCTGGTCATCAGAGGATATTGCATTGTCAACACCCTCCTCCTTCACATTACTAAGCATCAAGCAGTCTTCTGTGTACATGGATCCTTTACTTAAACTTTTCTTGTTTTCCAAAACGGTAGCTTGGGTAACCTCATCGTTTCTTTTTTCCAAAATCTGTGGTTTTACTTGGATTGTTACAATTTTTCTTGTTTTGTTGCTGTTTCGGCTTTTTGTCGCTGTGTTTTTAGTTTCGTCCTTCATAGTGAAATGGAAAATAATATCATCAATATGAATTCGAATGTTGTTTAAAATTAGCTTAACAATGTGACGTATGTCCTTGGTTAAGTTACATGTCCATCATTGTGGATAATAATTGTGTTTTAAAAAAAATTAAAAAGAAATCCATTTCAGTTTAACTAATTTTAAACTGAGAGAAGATTTGAATAGAATATGGGCGTCAACTGTAAAAATAAAATTGTGAAAACATATGGATATTCTAAGTATTTTTAAATTGACGCTGCTTAGAAGTGGCTTTTAGAGAGCCGTATTGATGAAAAGTTAGCAGTTGTTGGTCTGTATACCTTGTTGAACGTTTCCTGCTTGTCGCTAAAGTCAATTAGAACCAACAGTAGATGATGAAACTTAATACTTGAATGTCTTTCCAATTAGTTCCATGTTATGGTATGCTTAATAATTAAAATTACCGATGAAAAGTGCAGAACAACGTAGTAACAAATATGGCCCCAAATTTCTTAACATCATTTCAAATGCACTAGCTCATTTTATATCTGCATATTTCTTTTGTCGCAGTGTTGCATTTTGGTAGGAATTGACTAGCATAGTTGCGTTAGCAGGTCATATGAGAGACCTCACACACACTAGCAACTAAAAGCTTTTTCTGTGTCAGCGAGTAGGTAACACGTAGTAATATCAATCGGCGATGCTGATAAAATAAATTATCTTTGCCGTGAAGTTAAAAAAAAGCTGAATTGCTGAGTGTTAGGCCAGGGCTAAAAGTTAGATACTGTAACCAACTGGTCGCATTTTCAACTAGATTTTTACAGATGTGCCTAAAAGTTTGAACTTAGTCGCACAGTTGTGCCTAAGATTTATTGATTATGTGTGACTGGAAATCACAATCTCTAGTCCTGTTCTCACAAGAGATAAATCACTGTCTGAATTTGTCATTCTCAATAAGTAAGTGAAACTTTAACTAATAAAATCCTTCTTTTGCTCTTTGTCCTGTTGTTTTTAATGAACTTGGTTCTCCTGTAAGGCTGTAGGAAATGTGGTGCATCTAAGATTTTCCACCGTGCACCTGAAAAAAACGATGGTTTTTGTGTCCTGTAGTCCTTCCTCAAATGCCCTGCACCACAGTTCAGCAAAGCTCCAGTAAGAGCTGAAAGCTTAGATTTTAAACTCTGCAAGGTTTAGTGACTAAAATTTAGAGTTTTACTTGTCACTCCTATGCATTTTATTCTGAATCGTGTCTAAAAGAAATAGCGGAGGATGTCCACCAACTTCTTTCACAGCATTTGCATACAGGCATTTAGGTTAATCAATGTCAATTGAGTATTATTTCATATTTGCATACGTATAACAGTGCTCAAGACTCATATTTTTAGCACCAGTCACTGGGCTAGTGAGTATGAAAACTGAAGTACTAGCCCATAAGTAGGCTAGTAGCCATAAGGTCCCAGACTAGTGGACTACCGCTAGTTCCGACTCCTGGCCCATAAGCTCTTTCTTTTCCTTTCCCTCCAATCCAAGGAGTAGCAAAAACAGTACTTATTTATCTCTGTCAGACCCCAGCAATAACGAATGCTTTTAGGCATGTTTATTATGCAGTGTCATACCATGAAACACTTGTTTTCTAAAAAGGCATTTCTTTATCAGGGAGACTGACTTGGTTAGTGTACATCATTGGTTCGGTGATTGGTGGACGTGTTACATATTCCACTGTGGATGAATATGATGCACTGGACGGAGAGCTTGTGTGTAGGTTAGTTGGCTGCTCCATCTTGTAGAAAGGAACTCGTACTTTTAACAGTGGTTTAGGCTATCATTTATGATGTAGGATTTCTGTTGGTTAGGTCTTTTTTGCAGCTGTTAACCCATTCAACCCCAGGCAATATATCGACATCTAACTTTTCTTTACGTAACTTAAGAAAATAATATAACCGATGATAAGTGATCAAGTGGAATAAGCTGTGAAAGTTGAAAACCCAAATTCTCCCAAACTGCTCGTATAGAAAGTATGGAGCTCAGTTGGGAGAATATACCAACTCTTCATTTGTCATGCTTGGGGCTTAAAGGGTTAATAGTCGTGTTCCTGGCAGTATAGACTATCTATCTATCAGTGGTTTACTCATTTCAAATGAGTGACACATCAGCCATAAGGGTGTGGCGCATATTTGGGGCAGAGCTTATTTTGGGGTGGTGCTTATTTATTTTTGGGATGTTTGATTCGGCACTTTTTGGGGGATGGTACTTAATGTCAACGTTTTTGCAGTTTATATAACAATATGATAATAGATAGAACATCGAAGAGAGAATAATAGAACATCGAAGCTGCAGAAATGTGGTTTTACAGGCGTATCCTCAAGATTTCTTGGGTCGAAAAGGTTACCAGTGACAAAGTCCTAAACCGAGTTCAGAAAGAGACAGCTCCTCTAATGGATAGCACGTGGGCAGAATAAGTTCCTGGGGCACATCATCCGCAAGGAAGCCATAGAACATCTCTGCCTCAAAAGGAAAATCCCTGGGAAGAAAGCTAGAGGAGGACGAAGATTACAATTTCTGAAGCAATTTAATACCATTGCCAGAAACATCATTGACACAGCGTGCCAGGGGAAAGACCTGGGCAAACTCTGTTCAAGTTCAAATACCATGTAGTTCGTCGAGGCCCATAGGGGGCATGGCACACCAGAGAGAGAGACATAATAATATGTAATGTCAAGTAGTGCTCACTGTACATATGTAATGCCAACTATTTTAATCACTTTACAATGTAATGTCCAGTTTTTTTGCTGAATTTTCATCTGTAATGTCAACTTTTTTGCTGACTTTACATAATTATGTAAAGTTCACTATTTGGTTTACCTTACATATGTAATGTTGAGGCTTTTTCTTACTTTACCTATGTAACGTTACCTTTTTTGCTCGTTTTAAATGTTTTTGCTCACTTTATATTTGTTCGCTTTACATCTTTAGTATTTTTTTTTACTCACTCCGTATTAATGTTACCTCAAGCAACCATGAAGCATAGAAGATAGAGCATCTGGCCGGTAATTACAGGGTCATAGGTTCTTGTCTTTTTTACTACCATTATTACGGGCTTGTGAGTAAATTTTTTTTAGGTTAGCATTTTCTTTTCAGAATCAGAGATTTGTTCATGTTTTCATTGAATGCCCGAAAAAAATACATTGTAGTAGAGTTGTCACAAATCAGCTGTGTTTATTTCAGGGTTCTACAGTTAATGAATCTAACAGATTCAAGATTATCTCGAAGAGGAAGTGAAAAACTAGAAGTTGCAATACTGAGCTTTTTTGAACAATTCAGAAAAATTTATGTTGGTGATCAGGCACAAAAGACTTCAAAGGTAGGAATTAAATATGAAATATTAAATTCATGATATTAAAGACAAGGAGAACTCACCTTGGTGGTTGGTTGGCAACATCTTAATATGCATCAATGTGATAGCGCGATGCAGTTAGTCAGTTCATGTGTGTCAGTCATTCCTGGGCTGTGTGGCTGCGCGATGCAGTTCGAGTCTAGACTCGATTTTTTGCAGGCTTTTTTCGTGTGCCTGTTATCAAAGTATTATTTTTGTTCTATATGACATTCTGAAAATGCAAAATCAGTTTGTTCTTTTGTATACTGATGATTATGCGGCTTTTGTCTTTGTAGGTTTATAGAAGATTATCTGAAGGATTAGGGTTACAAGATGAGTCAATGGTCCTCAGTGTTTTTGTTGGTAAAATGTACGTTTTTCAAACTTGTTAACTCAGTTGCCTAACTCTCTACTTGTGCACTCTTTGATAATTTTACTAAAGTTAATTCAAATTTCCCATTTTTACAGGGGATCAGTTAAATATACTATTTTTTGTCTGTAAATTTCTCTATTGATTTATAAAACAAACTCTATTTTGATTTTCAAAATCAGATCATGTATATTTTAGTCAATAAAACCAGTTGTCTTTTTTGTTCAATAAATCCTGTTTTCTGTTAGCCATTTAAGCCAGTTCTTTTTATGTACGGCGGCGTGGTTGGCACAGTGGTAAGATCTCTGCCTTCTAACCGCAAGGTCCCGGGCTCAAACCTTGGCTTAGCCGAGTGTTGAACATTTGTGTGGCCTTCTTTTCCGACAAGTTGACTCAGCTTTTCAACCTCCTGAGGTCGGTAAAATGAGTACCAGCTCTCTTCTGGGGGCTAACCTGCGATGGATTAGTGTCCCGTCCAGGGGGAGTCGATGACTCTTATCTGCTTAACACTACAGAAATCGGAGATAAGCACCGGCTCCAATGGGCCACTTAGGTTCATAAATGGATTTAGCTTAGCTAGCTTTTTATGTGAATCAAACCAGTTTTCATTTGGTCATTTAATCCATTTCTCTTATAACCATATAAAAGAAGGCTGTTGTGGATAATTTATTATTCATTGAGGTTTCAACAATAAAGACAATCCAAATTTAGTAATAAAATTCATTATTTATTATATAAACAAGTGCCTTATAGGGTTTTCTGCCACTGAGAAATGTCATATCTGAATACACGTAAAAATACGATAAGTTTACGTGTGAAAATATCACTTTTCACCTAATCAATGACTTGATTTTCCGAAAATTTTAAAAACACAAAATTAATTAAAAAACGATTTTAAATTGTTTCCAAAAATTTCCGAAGATTTTTCGAACTTTCCCGAAGATTTTAAAAAATCCATAAATGCGTAAG
>JAODFW020863446.1:0-11279 GCA_027575235.2 Palythoa mutuki
CCCCTCCCCCCTGTTTTGCCGCCCCGTATATTTATAAGTGAGGTATATTACTGGAATGAGGTTTCGTACCACCGGACTGTGAACTTTTATAATAAAACTCGCAACATAAGGTGTCGATGAGCGTCTAACGATGTGTGCAGTGAATTTCCGGTCAATTGAACGGCATTTCACGACCATAAAGCCAATGTTGCTTATTGACAAAGGCATGTAAAGATGAAAAAATGTATCAATTGCAATGAACAAAGAATCGTGCTGCAGAGTTAAGAATTTTACCATATCGTATTACGATAACGTGTACCAATATGAAAATGGTTGTATACTGAATGTTAAGTCAAATACCCTGAATAAAAAATTAAAATTAAAGATATTATGCTAACGTATTTGTTTCGTAGCTGCAAGGTGACAAAGAGTAAGTAGAATATCTGATGTTGCATGACGACATTGTTGAACAGAAAATATCCTCCGCCACGCTGACATTTTTGACTTTGTTCAGTGAACATCACACGCTGTGAGGTTGACGATCTTTTGTCCATAACTCTCAACAGAAATTTATGCGTGGAAAACCAATGTTTAGTTTTACGGTTCTTTTTCAATCCGCTGAAAAACAGCAAAGCGCGAAAGCTGCGGTGTTAATGAATTTATGTTATTTTGTTTTCATACGGGAAAAAAGAGTTTTTAAAAACGTTTCATTTACATATTTAGACTAATATTTATGTAGAAAGCAAATATTTCTAGTTATTGAAAAAGTCTTTATTATTTTAACTACTTTTAAATGTGATTTTTAGCAGTATCACGAGTTGGTCAATTTGACGCTTGATAGCAAACAAACCGTGCATGCAACAATGATATTCATCTCACATATTGTATTTCTGTCGGAAAAGATTGTGACAGAACAATTGAAAGGTTTCAAACCTTTGCTTGTGATTGGTGCGAACTGTAAAGGGTCATGATGTAAAGTAAACCCTTTGTATAATGAAAACTAAGATTCAATGATTTAAATTTGTATTGAAACCTGCAAGAACTGTTAGCGCTGAACGCTTTCTTTATCTTGTGTGGTAAAAGAAACAAAGACAATGCGCAGTCATAATAAATAATGTATCATGTTTTACTGTATAAACTATGAAACAAGACAAATAAAAGGAAGAATCGAAAACATATCTTCCTGCGTGACACGTTATCTCGTTTCGCGGCTGCAGACTCGTCCGACAGAACAAGTTTTTTTTATTAGCTAGAACAATTTCTGTTGTTGATTGACGCCTCGGAAGTTGCTCTCCCGATTTGCATCATTGTTTGCTGTTACAAGCATCCGGGGCCCAAGTTTGTAAGTGCTTTCTTTAGTTCAATGAAATCGTTGTGATTCTAGAGTAGTTTGTAGTGCAGATATTTTACAAAGAACCGAATCCCAGAGTCTGTTGAAACTCAGACGCATAAATTTCTTAACCACGCCCCTAGTGATGAATTGTTTACGATCATCAAACCGTCCATTATCTTTAGCAACGGACGAATCGTAGCCCGACAACAGTAAAAATATATAATACACAGACGCGCTGAACTCATGGGCAATTCCTGTTCATCGGACAAGAGTCAATCGCAGACACGGGCAGAAAATAAGGAAGAAGGAACCGGCACAATGGCGAACACGGGTATGTAGCTTCAATCCCCTTTTACCTTCTTTTAATGTTCTCATCTAACGAGAACGCGAAGCACGCAATTCAACTGATCAAGTTGCTAGTGCAATACCGATTCAGTACACTATATAAAACGGATAGTTTGACGCGAGTTACATTGCTTCAAGAGAAAAAGACAGCCATTGAGCCAGCCATGTTGGGGGTCATCAACACTGCACGTAATTTAAGTACAAACAAAACTAATATGAAGCAAGAAATAGTTATGAAAAAGTGCAATTGTTATTTGTTTAACCTGATGAACATGCTTAAGATATTGGATTTTAGTCCTTCGTGGAGTAAAGCGTTCCAACCAAAACACGATATTTTACAACTGACCAAAATCAGAACTAGATTAAACAGCGTGATTTTAACTCGGTGAGAGCGACTATTGTTGCTTGCTGAAAAAAAAAAGTTGGGTTGTACGTGCATTGCACTGGCTGCGTATTAGCATGGCCGATAGGGTCTATTTCATTTGACTTGTTCTTGATTTTTCACTCGACAATCTTAAACAACCAAGTGATAGTTTATTGTTTATAAAAACAGAAATAACTTGTCAGCATTTTAAGGTACAAAACTAAGTCTAAGAAATTATTTTATTCACTCACTGCAGTTTGAGTTTGACAAAAGGTATTTTGGATCAATGCTGCTTTGGACGCTTAAGTCCCAAGGGTCAGCAAGAGACTATTTACAAACTAAATAGCGAATATGTAGATCTGCACATTATGAAACTCTCATGAATAATTCCACTTAATAACAAGATATATCTTATTTCTTGTTCGAAAGTTTCATATTTAAAAAGAATCGAGTTTTTAGATTGTTCATCTAATTCTCGTTAATCACATTGAGAGCTCAGTGTTTTAAAATTCATTTTCGGATACTGCTGAATACAAAAGGCGACAATACAATGAATACATACAGTATTCATCTGCGTGAATAATAATATTCATACAATATTCATCTGCGTGTTTGTATGTTTCTTGCTGTAGCATTACGAAAACGTTTGTTACAGTGAAAAAATCTGTACTAAATTTTTAGTTTAGATGAAAAGTTATCGCAATTACTGAATCTACTTTTATATTCTGCAAAGTTTGG
This sequence comes from Palythoa mutuki, assembly GCA_027575235.2. Lineage (NCBI taxonomy): Eukaryota > Metazoa > Cnidaria > Anthozoa > Zoantharia > Sphenopidae > Palythoa > Palythoa mutuki. The sequence continues at coordinate 2,760 of JAODFW020863446.1, forward strand.
TTTTCTTTGAACAACAGTGTCAGCTTAAGTTCTATAGCCAAAGAAAAACAATTTCGAACGCAGCTTGGAACATTTGCAGCAGCTCGATCAATGTTATTCTGAACTTCCAAAAAAGAAGTTCCTTTGACTTTGTGAAAGGAAGATCTGCAGTCGTTTAACTCTGACAAAACGACAGAATGTTTTTGATACATAATTTTCTCCGTTTTTGCTGTTTATAATGTTGTTAATGCTAACCGGAAAACAACCTCGTGAAACCATGGCTATTTGACATTATCTAAACTCCTGGTTTTTAAAAACATGACCTTTGATATCAAATCAGATACATAACTCATAAGGCCGACTGGAATTGTTGTCACGCGCTGACAAAGTCAATTATCAGTACAAGATGTTCTGTACGTCCCCTCGTTGTAGCACAGCCTAACAGATGTAATTTCACTAACTGTTACCAGCAATCGTAACTGCTTAAGTTTAGTTCTTTTCTAACTGAACTAATTTAACTAAAATTCTGTACATCACTGCAGATGCGAAAAACGAGAAATGTCAAAAAGTTGGTAATTTCTTTCCCACAAACAGCACTTAGTAGCAATACTTTTGAAAATGTTAACCAACAGCTCTAGATACATATATACTGTTCTGACAAGAGAATTTTGTCTATTTTGTTGCATGTTGGTCATATTTATCTATCATAGCAACTCGGCATGGCCGTTCATTGCATTGTGTAAAACGAGGGGTCGAATGTCAATTTACATGTAAAAACTTTAAACCAGTGCCTTTATGGCTTTTTAAAAAAATTTGCAAAATAGGAATATTTAACACATGCCTTTGCCGGTATTGAAATGTTGTTAAGTTTTCCCGGACAGCTTAATATAAATAATGATTAACGTTAAACTTGATGACGTAAGATTTTCTTAAGATACGTATAACATATTTGTCAGTTTTGGTTTGCTTGTCCAGATACTTTGCTAGCGATAAATAAAAATTATTGGTATTTGCGTTACACCTGTAGATGAGAAAAGAGCACATATCCATTATCCAGAGGTTTCAGTCATTCACAAAACAGCGCTGATTTATTGATTTATTTCAAATTGGGGTGTCCTTTAATGTATGTCTTCCTTAAAGGGCAGCTGAACTTAAATGCGCATGAGCGGCTCCTAAAAAAGGAACTGCTTTCATTTCGCAAAACATTGCAGGTTGTTTTCCTTCGACGAACATGGCGTCAGGTAAGTGCTGCTTTTGGAGACATGGTTACTTTGACAACTTTAACTGACGATTAGGATACGTATTTTAAACGGTCTTTTGTTTTACAGTTATCGTTGTAACCAAAATCACTGCTTTGGCATAAAAAATTAAGCTGTAAAACTCGGCCGGCCGGCGTTGATATTTCCGTTTCTGCCATTTACTGTGTTTAGCCGAAGCTTTGTTTTAGTAGTGAGCAACTTCCAAAATTCTTGCCGGTAATAGTAGAAGATTCTATATATATTCCGGCAATTTACTCACATGAAACAACCTGATTTTTAAATTAACGCTTGTTTCTGGTGCTGCATCTATAATTTTAATTTCGAAAAGTTCTGTAACCATACCAGATATCGAAAGAATCTACAGTTGAGGAGCGAAGCTTGACGTCAAACACAGTTTCAGCACTCAGACAGTATTCTGCTAATCTCCGTTTAATATCGCAAACTGTTGTCTGATCTTTCCTGAAAAAGGTCTTCAATTATTGGAAAAAAGCGATAAGCTTTTATTTTACATATTTAAGAGTCTTTTCATCGATATACTGTCCTTGGTCCTGTTTGAGTGTTAATGTTCCACTTAAATGTTGAGCGTCACCAATACCGGCCACTGTTCGTTGTATTTGGTGCATGACAAATTCACCGAATTGAAACATTCTTCAACGCTAGGAGCACAAAATATTTTTGCCAACTCTATCCAACACAAGTCTACCAGCCTGTAGGTATTATGCAAATACGCTGCGTCAACGAAGCAGCAAGTTTATGTTCAAGCCAATATTTTAACTATTTAAATGATAATTAGTTTTTAAATAGTTTTTTTTTTCAAATTTTGTTACAGTTTCCAACATTAAATAAAACAAGTTAGGCTTGGATGCCAGAATAACTTTAGAAAGTGCAAAGTAGTCTGTAGTTTAATATTCATTAGCAGTTTCAAATGTTGAACTTAATATTTATAATGCAGCAGAACATGCGCATACAGATTATAATCAAGTTCTCGATGAAATACCTATATTTTGGCATTTTGAGAAAGTTTCAGCTTAACCGGTTACAGACGAACAAATTTCCTTTTTTACAAGTCTCAATGTTCAAAATCTAGCATGCCAATTTTTGAACAATCGGGTTTGACAAGCTTTACAGTTTTTCTCATGACACACAAGCAATACAAATTGCCTTGAGAAAACTTGTCAATAAAAATTTCCTCGCCTGCAACCGGCTTTATTGTTTGTACCACGGGAGATGAAAGCGCTTGCGGATAAGAATTTCATCGTTTTGTGTTAAAAATCTCAAGTTTTTCGTAATTTCTTTCGAAAGCCGAGCTCTAACGTCGAATTAACTAAACATTTGCTGAATCTAATGCAAATGAGCTAGAACAATATGATTTGCTCATTTGCATTAGAAAAACACTCGAAGATAACTCGTATCCAGGACGCCCTATTCATATGATCTATATATATTATCAATATATAACTCTAATAAATTCCAATACAATCTTAGTAACAGTCGTTGTTTTGGCGAAAGGTTTACATTATTTGCTTTACTATCATACGCGCCGATCCAGTAATCTCCTTGGTTGTTAGCTCCTTGGCCCCTACCGCGTGCCTTTACGTTATCTCCGTACGTAGGTTGGTTATTGAAAGCCGTTCCAGTTCGTTTCCAGTCTTTCAGAGAAGCAGCACCCTCTTCAAAGTCAAACACCACATTTCTGCACCCTACAAAATCACAAACAAGGGTATTGAAACTGATTCCTTCAAGCCGCGTTTGAACATTTTCTAAGGAAAATAAAATATAAAAAGCGCGTTATAAGCGTCACGTTCTCATAATTGTCTTTCTTCAATTAACATTTTCACTGTTACATAATTATTTCATAATGGATCTCTACAATGATAAAATTCATAAACCTATAGTAAAAATAACGATGTCAGAATTTATACATTATTTTACGAAAAACTAAGAGTGTTTCATAAATTGCAAATTTGGAACTAGTGATTGCCTTATAAAGTAAAAATGACACTCGTGTTTTAATCAGTATATTTCTGCTTCATGGTCTTTACTATCATGAAGATGACGTAGTACAGTTCTGCACTAACTCGGCAAATTTGTTGTTCATTGACTGACCCAGACCTTAAGTTGCTAGACGAACGCTTTACCAGCTTAGCTAGTGAGACAATAAGGTTTGGTTTCACTCTTGCTATGTGTGTGCAATTCCTTAAGGACTGAATCGAAATTAAGATTACCTTGGGACGCGTTGAATGGGCCGTTTCTAACTAAAAATTCGCTTTCAATTTATTGATTGCGTACCATTATCAGATCTGGGAAATTATGAGCCTTTATATAAAAGCTAATGGTGAAAATGCAAATGTTTATGATATCTTTTGTCTTAACTAAATTGTCCTACCATCAACAATTTCCAGTGTAATGGTTCCTTCAATGGATCCGTGAACGTTCCAGAAGCGGCACTTGTAATACCCCATGTCGTAGATAGACGCATTTTTCACAGTGAGGCTTGTAACAAGTTTGTTAGTATCGGCTACTAGGTCAGTAGATATCGAATACTTCTCACTCCAAAGGTCAATATTGTCGTTTATCCAGGTAACATTTGGCACTGGAAATGCGGTACTTTCACAGGACAAGACGACATCGCTTCCCGGCAGCCCTTTCATAAAGGTTTGAAACTTTAAATCTTTAGGTTTAGCTGATGAAAAAAGAAAATTCCGTGTTGATGTTCTAATTGGTGCAAGTTAGATTTAAGAGCCGATTTCTGTAAATATGAAAAGTCCTGCGACTCTTTAAAAACCTTGCTTAAATAACCCCTATAGTGAGACATTTTCGATAAGTAACTTTCGAGCTTCGACAAGGCAAAATATAGGCTTCTAGTTTTGGTTCTCAACGGGACGCTTTTCACGAGCCCGCTTAGATATTTTCACACAAAAGAATATTGATTATATGCTTCAAGATGGTTGTTTTAATTTATAAAAACATACGCCAGTATAATTTTTTGAGTCTAAAGTTATCTACGTTTCAGCCCGTTCCCAAGGGTTCTCCAAACGGGGTATTTGCAATTACCCAACTAATTTTAAAACTATCATATTTCTTAAGTGAAACTAGTGCGGTAGTAAGCACAATAGGTGGATGATAATGGAAGAAACGTATGTCCAAAAACATTAAAGCATTTGTTTGCACGCTCTAAAGAAAAAAAGAAAACCATTATATTTCTTGATGTATTCAGCTGGGACTGGCGCTGGTGGAGGTGGTTACGGCGAATTTTAACTTTCCTAAATTCTGAAGAAACTAAATGGCTGTTGAACCTTTTAATTATCGAATCAAAAATGTCTTACTATATTGTTATTTGAGCAAGGTTTTTAAAATTTTGAATTCTCACAACCTTTATTTAAGCACCGCCTTTCGTATTCAGAACGTCACACACGTACACTAGACAATCAAAGGTCTCCACAATGTAAATGGATATAGTTCAGCTTCATCAGCTCGCTTTTTCTTTTTAACTGCTTGATTAAAACTTACTTCAATAACAATTTGTTGCTTGAAAATCCATTTTCAATTAATATACCCAAAACAAAGACAAGTGTTTGTTCACCCGATCCAAACACTAAGAAAATAATCAGGTTCTGAGGTCTTGGAACGTGTGGTGAAACACGAAGCGCAAATTTTTGATATGACTTCTCGATCGGGCATGAAATATTTGGAAATAACAAACATCGAAAAAAGACAACGTGAGAGAGATGTCACTGAAATTCAATGCTAGTTACTTATGTATACGAGGAAATTATTCAGTCGGGCTGGGAAGGTCGTGGTAAAAAGTAGAACGGAAAAGCGGTAATAAGGGGAGATAGCGAAAAAAGTGGTAAAAAGCGGAAATCACCGGAAATGACAATATAAAATGCAGAACGAGGGAAAACCGCTGAAATTACAAACGGATATAAACAATAAACAGGAGAAATAATGGAGAACACAGAAAGGAACGTTGAAAAATTAGCAATAAATCAAATCTAAACAACTTTTTTTCTACGATATTTAATAAATTTTCATATTCATTTAATTACATGGTTTGAAAGCGGTCCTGCTGAAATCGCCCTTGAAACTGTTATTTCAAATCTCGAAAAAACGTTCTGTTTGATTATTTCAACAAGAGACTACATGAATTGCGACACTGGATGGAAAAATTGGTGCTTAACAAGAAAACGAACTGAACTTACTGAGAAAATCCTATAAATTCTCAAAATAGGGAAAAGTGACATAGTCAAAAAATACAGAGATTTAAATTGATTTATCCCGTGTGTGAATGTTAATATAACTAAAATATAATCCAAACCGGGCTGGTTGTTTACAAAATAAAGTTTGAGCCAAAAAAATTTTGGAATCCTTATTCATAATATAAATTAAGATTCACAAAGGTCAGCAAATCAGCCTTACCAGCTTTGGTTCTGTTTCTTCTATACATATGACATGACTTACCATGTACAGCTAGGTAAGCGGATGAAGAGACACTCCCAAAAGAGTTGGTGGCAGAACAGGTGTAGAGTCCTTCGTTCTTCCAGTTTACTGGTGAGATTATAAGTACAGTGTTTTCTTGAGTGAGAACTCCATTTGGAATCACAGATGATCCGTTCCTTGTCCAAGAGTAGCTTGGGGAGGGGTGACCACTGACGATACATCTGAGCTCCACAGTACTAGCGTGTTCGACCGTCTGGTTCATGAGAGGAATGACCATTTTAGGGGGAGGTACTGCAAGAAATTTCAAAAAATTCCGACTTAGCTCCGAATCCTATGGAAATCTCAGCTTAGGGATGATGTATACCAAGAACATATCCCAATGATCCGATTGGACGCTTCTTATACACAACTGACCAGACGGAAACTGTTCCTACTATTGGCATTATGTGACTCGTGGATAGTGTTTCATTGTACGACGTCATTGAATCCAATTTCAACAAAATGTATTTCAGAGAAAATGCACAACTGTTATATTTACAACTGCTTTCACAGATTGATCCACATATAGCCCAGCTAATCGAGGCAGATTAGTCAGATTATACTTATTTGCCTTATTTGTTATTTTTATATTATATTTTGTTGATTTGTTATTTATATGTTTTTTTTTGTTATTTGATATAAAAATAGCATGGATGTCCATGTCTAAGACGCTATATAAAAACAAGAAAAAAATATCACAAATTTCCAAACAGTCGCCCTACATTTTGGTTCTTAAATCAAGGCGCCACTATTTGAATATAGAATACAAGCTAAACTGCTCAAATTGCTTACATTGATATCAGTTGTACTAAGAACTAACAAAACTATTTACCATAAGTAATTTTTTTCATAACATTTAAGAGAAGAAGGCTGCTTACTGAGTTGTTCAAACTTTGCTACTTTTCTTTACATTTTCGCTTGTCTTTTTCAGTAAATTTTCCGGAAAGTGGGAAAGGATAACACGACATTTTGCTGCTTTAGACAATAGGTGTATACACCGGAATATAAAGTTTATAAGAATTCATATAACAACAACGAATCAATAAATCAATTATGTGTCAGTGTAAATTTTTGTACATCAGTAGTACAGTCACAACATTGAACTAGACCTACCAGTTCTGTCTCCATAAACCTGGACCTTCATACAGGGTCAGTTAATTGAACGCCGGGAACAAAACGGATGTACCTCGTAATTACAACATTCAACTAAACTAAACCAGTTCTGTCCCCATAAACCTAGGCCAGTTCACAGAACGCAGGAGGACAAAACGTATGTACCTCGCGATTACAACATTGAATTAAACCTACCAGTTCTGTCTCCATAAACCTGGACCTTCACACACGGTCAGTTCACTGAACACAGGAGGACAAAACGGATGTAGCTCGTAATTACAACATTGAACTAAACCTACCAGCTCTGTCTCCATAAACCTGTACCTTCATACAGGGCCAGTTTACTGAACGCAGGGGAACAAAACGGATGTACCTCGCCAATTGCCTGAACTCGTGAATCACCGCTGTCATTTGGTTGACATCAGTGCGAAAATCCTGTTTTAATATTTAAAAAAAAAACATTAATGCTTTGGTGTATGTGAAAATAGGAAAGTGTTGCAGTAGTATATGACATGCACCTTACACAGCTAATATAGTGCCTTATCTATTATTTCAGACTTTTTATAGTTGTTTTGTAATACTTACCATTGAATTATTGCCTGTTTGAGGATCTTTAGCAAACTGATTCAGTGACGCGAATATTTGATACAACGTAACCGATGATCGGTTTCCAACAGTGACGTCGTTAACTGCTGCAAATCCGCAGATTATGCGAGGAGCTCCCAGGTCGACCTGCAGCCACTCGATATTGGAGTTACTCTGTGGACACCAGATACGCGAGGAGGAGTTGGACAGAAGACCGTGTCTAGCAGAGTGGTTTGAATCTTTCACGGATGATGCGGTTATAACTGAACTGAACTTCAACATCTGTGTCTTCCTACATTTCTCTGAAATTCATTAGAGAAGTTTGGATATATTTGGATCTTGTTTTTCAAATCTTAATTTATAACTGTTTTTGTTACGGTTTTATTTATATCTGTGTCATTGTTCTGTTTGAATTAATATTTTCTTAATTGTTTGCAGTGAAGTTACTAGATCCTTCGTCTGCATAACTTGCGAGTAGAAAATAGAATTTCCCATGCAAATGGTATAGTCGGTACATATGTGGTCATATATAGTGTGAAGAAAATTTGAGAGAACGAGTACATAGTACAATACTGAATGAATTTTCTAAAAAAAAAAACCAAAAGATTACATAGACAAATAATGCATTGATTCATTAGTCATCCTTTCATTTAATATATATTGATGTGATGGGTTTGAAAACGTATTCCAAAATTTAATTAATTATAACTTCTGGTTGTCTGATTTTTCCTCTCAAGATTTGGGGAAAAACTTTTAAGGAATTTAATGAGATGCGACGTAAACCTTTCTACGTTTTCGAACTTACAATGACCAATAAATTTTATTAAAGGAAGACCGAAACTTAGGGAAATTTAATGATGAATACAGAAAAGAAAATTTCCCAAATTGTTGGATTAGGATTTTTTTAAATAAAAACGTCAAAACTGGTTTTCTAATGGATAAAGAAGGTAGAAATAAGGATACGACAACAACATCATTGACAATGAAGATGACGATTACAATGACGATAATGAAAACAATGTTGAAGACGATAAGGTAATTATGACAGCGATAGGACTCATAAGTGCGACGTGCTTGCATGGGCCATTTTCTGTCTTGAGATACA
>JAODFW020864451.1:0-11276 GCA_027575235.2 Palythoa mutuki
TACATTCATTTTTCGGGCTTTTTAAACGCTTTGCTTGTAACTTTTACTATCACTTTACCCTGAAGAAGACTGTTGGATTCAGTCGAAACGTGATTTTTAAACTTTTTTAAACATTTTAAACGTCTTAATAACCAGTGCAACAAATTTTTACACATGAATACACCTGGTTACAGGAAAACTTTTAGTACGATACCTCTATTGTATATGAACATTAACTGATTAAGATACTGCACTGAATCAAAGCCACAAGTATAAAAGCAACTTTACAAAGTATTAGCAAGGCTCCTTTTTCGTAGTATTGTTGGCTGAGTTGTTCTTAGAAATCGAAAGGATCAACTTGAATGACAGCTGTCAAGTTATGCTAGGAAAACGTTTTAGTTTATTACGAGATGCTACTGTTACTAACTTGAGCAAGAATGGCGTAGCAAATGGAACATTGAATATGTTTAGCTGCTATGAAACGCGCTCATTTATTTGCGAGAGAACCGTAAAACAGTCATGCAGTGTGGATTCTGGTAACTTCTAAAAAGTCATTGCCCCAATGCCAATGTCATTGGTATAGGATTTAATTTTTGTTTAGATCATTGATGACTTAATTTTTTCTCGTTTTCTTGTATTTTTGTTTTACTATTATAGAAGAGATATATTAGTCGTTGATTTCTAGTAAAACTCCCGTAACTATTTTCCTCCAATCCGAAAGAAAATAATTATGACTTACATATTATAAATATTCATTCCAATACAGCTGAGGTTTTTCTAACAATGTCGAATATACCTAATTTTTTTCTAACAATTCAAAATGCTGTTGTATACCGCGAAGGAAATCGACATAATTTTAGTTTGTACCATTCAGGGCTAAAATTAAAAAGCCATTTCGATTTTACAGTGTAATAAAAAAACCATGTCAATCTGACATCATGAAATTATCAAACCGAGGAATGAAAACAAATTTGTCGAATCCAAGTTTTGAATCAGGAAACGAGTCTGGCTTATAACAATAATTTGAATTTGTTTCAAGTCATAATCGTTAGTGTTATGAAAAAGATTTACAACTAAAAAGCAGTTAGTTTATAATCGAAAAGGTTACTGGTCTCCAGAGGTTTTCATATATTGCGCTTGATAAGTCTTTGTACTGGTGTAAGGTATCCGTATCGAACGCACTTTACAAATCTATGTTTATTATGTATTTGTATTGAATTTTGTCGACACTTGTGGTTCTTTGTATATCAGTTGCGTCAGTTGGTACTTGTACAAACTTGTACTGAATTGGTCGCAATGAGAAAGTGGTTGCGTGCCTACACTAGCTGAAGGCAAATGGTATCTGATGAATGCAATAGTTTGAGAAACAGCAACGCTATTATATGTAAATAATCATATTGATTGAAAATAATATATTGAACAATATACTAGAATGGTAGGTAGCCCAGTGATCGCCTTTACGGCGTCTAGTTATATGTATGTCGTCTGAGGAAGGAGAGCTTCTCCAAAACATTTTTACTACACTGTAAAATTTCTTTAAAAGATTTTAGGCCTGAATTGCACAAATAACCAAAAAAAACTTGATTTTCTAACATTGAGAAAACACATGAGAGATCAAATATAGAACCCTAGAACAGAAGAAAACTTAGCCATTTTTATCAATCATATATCTTATGTGGCAGCTAATTAATTTGAATTCTTTCTAAAACTTAAGCAACAAGGACGAACTATATTTATGCCACACTCGTATTTATTTATTTATTTATTTATTTATTTATTTATTTATTTATTTATTGTAAGTAAAATCCCAAAGGAAAAGAAACAGAATTAAAAAAACTCATTTAAAGATTATTTTGAAATTGTAAAAACGTGCACTTGTTAAAGTTGTTGCTCTGTATCATTGCCGGAAACTCCTTACTTCGAGTCAATAGTAATTATTTCGTGTTTTCAAATACCCGATCGTTTTTAGGTCATCATTTGCACTATAAATTACCAACCATTTTAAATATGTTTGATAAACAGAATGTAAATAAAGGCAAAATTTTGCCGAAAACATGCTTTTGTGTACATAAATTGTTATAGGTTTTGTCACTGCAAATTTTTGCTATTCCATTTTGATGATTAATTTAGAAACGTGGCTTTACTCCCCCTTTAGATTAAATGAACTGTTTAATGCACTGTAATAAAACTTATTTGAAGCTAAAGTTTGGTATTTATTTAAACTATCTTTTATGTCTTTATAGCATATATTGTTTTATTTTGTTGAAAGAAACTTTTTTGCAGCCACACTCTTCGAAAGAATCGCTAGATTATTTTACGTTTCACAAGATGACCGTATGACACTAAAATTAGAAATGCGGTTGCCTTAATATGCTTCTATTTTGGTATAAAACTTTGTTAATTACAAAATTACTGGATGTCAAGTAATTAATGACCGCAGTTATAGGAAGTAATCTCTTTGGTGAACAAGCTCTAAAGCATAAACAACCAATACACGATAACTACAATTAGCCACGCATTTAAAACACATACTATCACTATACCCTTAAGATTTGTTGCAGATGCATGTTGAAGAATAGTTTTATGCAAATTATTTGGGTATGTAATTTACTCTATTTTAACACTAAAGTTCAACGCTAAAATATCTTAAAATACATTAAGAAAGTTTTAAAAAAGTATGCAAAAAGAAGACATTTTTCTGTACATTTTTATAAAATAGAAGTGCTATTTTAAGATAAATTACAGTGATTGTTTTACACAATAAAATGAAATATATGTCAACTAAAAACTTTAGCACTTCTATTTTATATAGTTCATATTCAGTTATTGTAGCATTTGGCTTAAGAATGGCGTTGTGTTTGCGCCGAAACGTCGTCGTTTTTTAAAACTTTTTTACAACTTTCTAATGGATTTTACTACATTTTTATCGTTGAACTTTAGTGTTAAAATATTTTCCAAATCCCCCTTAATAGTAATTTCCTCTATTTTTTTATACTCTGGTTTATGCTTTTCAAATCTTTAGCTCAAACTGTTTGGGAAAAGGAGTTTTCTGTTCCCCAATAAATCTTATGTTAGTTCCACTCTCCGACGAAGAACAAGCAAGTTCAAAACAACGATACCAACAATTAATAAAAAAATAAATAAACACCATTCGCAAGTAAGTGTTGTATTAAAAGCAAAGAATTTCTATCAATTGTTCTCTGAATGTACAGAAATTTCTTCTCTCTATATTCGTTAGTTATGAATTGTCTTTAAATAGACGTGTGTGTCGCATTCTGTTTTTACTAAAACGATTCGGGTGAATGTTATTAAAAATATTTTTAAAAACATAATTGTTAGTATTGAGTGTGCAATTGTTATATTCCATTCGCACAAACCAACAGGAAACACAAACACACTTTAGTAATTAGGCTAAGCCCCATCGCCAAGAAAAAATATACAATGATAAATGTTAAAGGTTTTTACATATCCTGAATAAAAGTTCCTTTCATTTGCCCAACCTCGAATACGCTCTTAGCATCTTTAATTAAGGGCACTTCTCAAATAGAGTTTCATAGTGTGCGTGTATGATTTTGTTTCAATTCTAAAAAAGCAAGTTTGTTTTCATTATGTTTTGAAGTGTGTGTTCTAAGACTCTTTAAAGTAGTTGCGAACTGAAGAAAGAACCTTTACCGAGGCAGATTTTCCGTTAAATTTAAATTTAAGAAAGCTTTACCATGCCACTATATCTTTCTTTACTATTAAAATGACACCTATCTCGTGTCGTCAGTTAAATTAAATTTCTTCCTATACTAAAATAACGTACTGAACGGAAATGAATATAAGTTTTTTGCTACTTTATTTTCAGAATACAATTAAAAAAGTACAAACATTGGTATTTCCATTTGACCACAAGTATTTGCAAACTGACTCAATTAGTAAGGTCTACGTAAAACTTATTTGGTGACAGTTGCGGAATTTTCAGCAACACTAAAGAAAGACTGGTGAAATGGTTTTTTGTGAAAAAAGTAGAACTTGTTAAACACAAAATATTTTGACTCAATGAAGAAATTAACTCTCGCATGTAAGCTTAAGAATATTTCTTAATTATGTCAAGTAGTTTGGAAGGGTTTGGTTTATCCGTAAGGTTCCAGCTGCCGACATAAAGTTTAAAAACAAAACTAAAATATTACAATTTCAGAGCTTTTTAGTTTATTTAAAAAAAAAATCTTAAATAATCACTTTTCCAATATTGGTGTCTTTGTATGATGTATATATCTCCTTTGAAAACACTTTTGGAGAAGATTTGTGTCAACAAACATAAGACAAATTTATGTGGAACTAGGAACACTTCTATCCTACTAACGTTTTACTTTTTCTTAGTTTGTTCTTCTAACAGTAAACTGTTTAATTTTCCCTTTCAATAATGTATTCCTGAACAAGCAAGAAAACTATAAAAATATAGTCTTGAATTAATGAGGTATAAAGCTCATTATTTCAAACCAGAAACAGAAATTATGAAATAATCGGTGTTCAAAAATCCCAATTTTATGATTAAGCCAGTAGTTATTTCATTCGATTGTTACGATTTTCTGCCGGAATACAATTTGATGACTAATTTTACTACATTTTATTGGTCGCAGATAAGAAAAATAAATGGTCAGAATATTGAATGATATGCACACGATAAAAGACAGCACAATAATCTAAAACATCGAAATATAAAGGACAATTATATGACAAGTGTTCTCGATTTTTATTTAAAACAACTTCAGATTATTTTAACAACCTATGTACATCTTATATATCTTGACGGCTATTAAAATACCTAAGTTTAATTAAATGACGCAGATTATAAGAGCCATTGTTGCTAATAACTTCAAAATTGAAGCAACGGATTTTTTCCCTATAACTTTTAAAGTCTTGGAATTTTCCGTCTGATAGGAAAAGTAATTTTTACAGTAAAATATTTTCAACAGATTGTTCGAGTTCCCTTTTAAAAGGACAATGTTATCAATTATGATTTTAAGCAAAATTTGATCTGTAATAATCAACACCAAAATCCCAAAGTAGCAACTTTAAAGTAGCATTGGATTCAGCAAATCGTCTTTGAGTTTGAGAGGTTTGTTTAAGAAGAGCCCGACTGTGTGACGCACGTTGGTGATGTTGTGCATCTACGGGCCTCTTAATTAGAAGTGAAAAATATATACTACAATAACCATACCCTTCTAAGAAGAGTACCTGACTTGAGTGTGTTTTGAAAGTGCCACCGGGAATGAGTCTTGTTTTTTCCTCCTTGTATACAAAAATGCATACCCGAACTCAAGAGGTCCAATAATAACTGAGGGACAGATGATATAAAAGCAGACGGAGACAGTTGAGTTGCAGAGTTTTCAGCCTCACTGGCAGACAAGATGACGAAGTACCCGCTCATCGCATTCTTCCTTCTAGTTTGTTTGGTCTGCGTCTATGGAAGCAGCAAACAAGAAGTAGAAGTTGAAGGTAAACTTTCTTTTTCTTTGGCCTAAGTTCCTTATATAATGTGTTTCCACTGATTTTTTAAACCTTATTTTCGATGGCTTTTGCCTATAGGTTTAACAAAAGCGCATTTTGTATTCAGATTTACGACTTTTTCTTTTATATTTCATTAAAACAACCGCTAAACCGGACCCCGTTTTAGGCTTTCAAAGAGAAAAAAAATAAACTGGCATACTGGCATATCCGATGACCTGATCAAACGTTTTTTACAAATTTAGGGAAACTGTATGAACTTCACGTATACATCTGTAACCATTTCTTCAACTAGTTGCAAATGATAAGAACGCAAAGGTTTTTTTTTTTGTTAAATGATTGTTTTTAGTAAGCTAAAGTTATGAGCAATTATGGCAAAGTTTATTTTTTTTACAACCTCAAAATTATCACATTTTGTGTAAGATAATTCAAAAGTCGTCTGTATCATACCTTTATAAAGTAACTATAGACTTCAACAGATCCAGTTTGGGATGTTAAGGACATCACTGCCCAAGTAAGCTTGCGCCACTAAAGGCGGGCAAAATGTCCGAAAAAGGCCGTGAAAATCATAACTTTAGTTAACAAGCACGGATGAATATTCTATGCTAGTTTTCTTATCATATTATGAAACTTCCTTTTCCTTTTGTATATGCCAAGCCATTAAGTCATTAAGCCATTAAATCTGTATTTTGAAGACAAACAATTTAATAAATTGTACCGAGCTTTTTCCGCTAATAGTTGTTAACATTTTCAAAGAAGCTAAGTACGAAAACAATGAAGGTCTTTTTTTAAATTGTTGCAAAGTAACCTTTAGTATTGAGCCTACAAACGAAGTTTCAAAAATATTTCTTTTTGTAAAAGATTACAGTCAAAATAGCACGCAAAATAAGTATGAATGATATTTTCGCTTATGGTTAACGATTACTTCGTGATCTTCAAAGCTTTCTATTTATACCAATGTACGTTCTTGTATGGTATATATTCTAAAACTTCGAATGCCATAGGAAAATATACTTTTTACAGTCTGCCATTTATATACGCAAAAAATAGGAACAGTGAAAAACGACAAACAAGACTTCGCGGCAATCAGAAGAATTACTGATTTGCCATTGCTTTAAGTTTGATTTATTTCTTTCTATCATTATAATTACGCGAGTTGTATTGAGCTGAATTTGAGGTTTCTTGACGTTGCTGAATAATTATTTTACAGACAGAAAACTCTGTTCATTCTGACACTGATGATCGTATCGATACGCAAAAAGCCATCACGCAGTTGATTTTGGAAGGCCATGCACTTTGAATGATATTAAAATGAAAATCATTTTAAATGCCGGGACCTTTTTGCTGTCAAAAACGAAAAAGCTGTTCTGGATTCTAGATGTCCAGATCTCACACGGCTGACGATAGTCTTTAGTCACCCGCACGGGGTTGTGGGTATATTTTAACGTCCGTGTGAAAGGAAAGTATTGCAGATACGTGCGATAGTATTCATCAGGGAGTGAAGCGCTTTAATGCCTCTTTCGTGATTTTCTATCACGCCTATCTTTGTGCCATGTCTCTATAATACGTGTTTTTCATAGTCAATCAACCAACCACTGAATCTAAAACCACAAACTGATAAAACAACTTTGATTTTAAAGTCTGGCTTTTGAGGTTAATGGCACTTCATGAAACGATTGCTAGCGCGTGCCTTGCTAACCAACAACCGCCTCCAGGTCACCTATATTAGAGTTTTTTATATCAAAAACATCTAATTAATTAATCTGATAACTAAAAGACCAGTTCCCTTAAAAAGCTTTAGCTAACTTCTTATTAATGCAGTTATTAGTTTTGTTTTCAGCGTTGTTGTTATTATTGTTGCTATTGTTATCACTGTTATGTTCTTAACTTGTTATTTCTTCTTTGACCGCAGACAACGATCCAGCCTACAAAGTCCGACCATCTTTTGTTTCGCGTTTTTATAATTATCGCTGTAAGTATAGTTATTATGCAAATTAGAAACGCACACACTTGTAAATACAGTAAATACAAAGTAAAGGTTTACTAAAAACGAAACAAACCATTTTGAAGCATTTTTGAATTTGTATTATTTTTACTTCAAACCTTGCGTTAAAAAATGAAAACATCAATCAAAATGTGTTAAAGATTAGGACGAGGCACTCATTTCAAATTGCGTATAATGATAAAATCTCTGACTCCCAGCCACAACGTCCGGATGTAAGCGCTACTCTTAGATCGATCTCCTTTCCACCAATGTTGACTTTTATCCTTATAAGGTTGGTAAAATGAGTACTAGCATCTTCTGGTACTCATTTTTGATTAGCTCAATCGTTCTTCCTGAGGACTTTAATCGCGCATCACTACAGAAACCGGAGATAAGCACAGGACCGAATCAACCTAGCCTGCCTGCAGACACTAATCTACTCTCGGTCAATCACTTTGTAAAAATAAGGGAGTATATGTAGACTATATTGAGCCTCGGGGTTCGCAAATATGGGCAGTTTAGCTAAACTTTATTTAGCTATGAAGACTTGTTTAGTATAACTGAACATATACCAAACATTTTTGCCGTAACAGACGGTTATTGGAACCATTGGGGCTCGTGGAGTTCGTGTAGTAAAACATGCGACAAAGGTAAACGTTACAGGCAAAGAAACTGCATCAGAGGACGAATAAACCGTAGAGGTTGTCGAGGGTCAAATACACAATATGGAGATTGCTATGTGAAAAAGGATTGTTACGGTAAGCGACAAGAAACTACAAAATTGTTTGTGCCCTGTAGCTCTAATTATTAGTCTTCCGGCTGAAAAGTTTTGATCTTTAGTTGTACTAAATTAATTTTTTTTTTTAAAAAAAACTTTACGGTTTACACGTATAAAATTTTTTTGTAAGACTTTACGTTTCGGCCGCACTTGTGGTGACCTTCATCAGAATAAAAAGGAACAAGAATAAAAGTAGATATATGAACAGTGATATGCACAAAAATAAATAAAATTGTAAGAACAAAGGTATAATTAGCCTTTACCTAAACGAGCAAAGTACTGGGTACGAAAACTGAGGCCCACCATCTGAAAGAGCAGCCAAATATTAGTAATTTGAGAGACTTTTGCACGGATGGGATGGACGATTGTCCCTGCAATCCATACAAAGCTCTCTTATTTTAGCAATTTTTAAAAGTGTACCATGCCTTTGCCTTTAAACCAATGACTCGAGATCAAATTTGGTAAACGTACTAATATTTGGCTGCTCTTTCAGATTGCGGGCTTCATTTTTCAATTCAATCAATTTTAAATATTCGTACCCAGTACTTTGCTCGTTTAGGTAAAGGCTAATTCAGGTGTAAAAATTGTTTGTGTCTTTAGATTATTAGATCCATGTGGTATTTAATTCTTGGGATATATTTTTCTAGCTTAGCTGAAACTTCCACTTCATTAAAAAGGATTCGGTGATCTGGATTATTAAAAGCATGTTCCACAATAGCAGAGAGATTGTAATGTCCATTTCATTAGTGTGCCGATCGTGTTCTTTAATTCGGCATTCGATCGTTCGACCTGTTTGCCCTCCATAGCATTTTTTGCCACAGTCACACTTCACTAAATAAATTCCTTCTGTTTTAAGCTTGGGGAATGTGTCTTAATAGGATCGGAGAAACTGGTTCAGTGGGTTTAAAACAGACTTGAATATTTCAGTGTTTGCGTAGAAGTTTTGAGTGATTTTCTTTACGTATGGTAGGCACGCGTATCCAGTGGAATCATTTTTTTTATCTTTAGACTTGTTGGTTTTCTTTAGAACTGCACGAATTTGTTGATCTTGGTATCCGTTTTGTTGGAGTGCTTGAGTGACTTTGAAATAGTGTGCAAGTAGCTGTTGGTGTGGGTTGTTTTTCTATATAAGAGTGTCCTAGTGAACCATCGGGTTTGCGTCTAACTAGAATATCGAGGAAGGGCAGGCACTTGTTATCTTCAATTTCCATAGTGAAGCGTATGTTCGGGTGCTGGTAGTTGATGTTTGCTAGGAAGTCATCGAGAAGGCGTTCTCCATGTGGCCATATATTGCGCAAACAAAATATTCAAGTCTAAAGATAAAGAAAATGATCCCATTGCCTGATACGCGTGCCTACCATAAGTAAAGAAAATCACTGATCAAATCTCAAAACTTCTGCAAACAAAATATTCAACAATCACAAATTTATTCGATCGTTCGGCCTGTTAGCCCTACATAGCATTTTCAACAGCCGCACTTCACTAAATAAATTCCTTCGGTTTTAAGCTTGGGGAGTGTGTCTTTATAGGATCGGAGAAACTGGTTTACAAAATAATGTTATAGGTGTAAACCGTAAAGTTTTTAAGAAATTTAATTTTAACATGACACGTAAAAGCCACAAAGAAACAAAAAAAATATACACATTCAAAAACAGAAGTAGCCTTATTTTATTTATGCAATTTAAATTCAGAGAACTGAACATTTTTACAATTGAAAAAGATTACTAACCGCCCAGTCACAGAGTAGAATTCAAATGCTTTATTCACCGTAAAATATGAAAATATAAAAGACGGAGAAATAACTTATCAGTGAACCCATACTAAATCAGGAGCACGGATAAAGACAGAATTTGCAGTCTCTTCGTCGCACACTAATTCTCATCTGGCTGTAAAAATAAATTGATTTTTTGATAGGACCCTTTGGGCAATTACAAAAACAAAGTGTAATTTAACGAAAACTCAAAGGGGTGATCACTCGTACTAATGCAAGGTGGGCTGGTCAATAATCCCTTTCAAGTGACTACCATTTTATGATTCCCGCTTTAAACAGGCAACAATTACTGGAGGCTGAACTAAGAAGTGAATAGGAAAAAAATCCGTATCAGACTCATTAGGAACGTATAGCCAGCCAGTTTTACTTGTAAGCCATGCACGATTCACCAAGTTGAACTTTATTACCACAGGCACATGTTACAAACTTTATGGAAGGCTACGTGCATGCCTGATACGGGTTCTTTCCCTATTTACTTCTTAGTTCAGTCTCCAGTAATTATTGTCTTTTTAAAATGAACGGGAATCATAAAATGGTAGTCACTTAAGCAACGCTTAACTTGTCACAGCTCCGTATAGTGTAGTTCACAATTTCACGTTTCAAAGAATGTATATAATTTGTCTCATATATTTTGTTATTGTTCAAATGAAAACAATAAAATTAAAAAAAATAAAAAAAAAAACTGATGCAAAATTAAATTTATTTAGATCCAACAGTGTTAGTGGTTTATGGAATCAGTGCAAGAAAGTTTCCGGCAATTCTACTTTCAAGTGGAAATTAGTTTGGGAATTTCACTTTGCGGCCTTTTCTCTAATTATTTATTTTCTTTCACTAAACCATGTTACAGATTCAAATTAAATAGTTTCGGATCAACAAACATTCCTTTTTATGATTTTATGTCCAAAACTTGAATAAACACTTCTCATTTTATTTTCTTAAAAACTAGTCAAATATCGAAATTTGGTACCATTTTGTTTGCGTATCAGAATAACAGAGCTATCTTTAGACTGACTACACTGAAAGAGACGCAAGACATTGCATCAGATGTAATGCTAGAAAGAATTAAAAATGTTCAGTTCTCTGAATTTAAATTGCATAAATAAAATAAGGCTACTTCTATTTTTGACTGCATGTGTATATTGTTTTTGTTTCTTTGTGGCTTTTACGTATCATGTCAATTTTTTTTTTTTTTTTTTAAACTTTACGGTTTACACATATAACATTATTTTGTAAAACTGTTTTAAATGCAATTAACGAAGTCAACCAGTTTCTCC
>JAODFW020865427.1:0-11275 GCA_027575235.2 Palythoa mutuki
GTCAATGCAAATGTTTACAGATATGCGTAAATAATTTTAAAAACTAAAGCCATCTAATTATGTGCCGTAATAATAATGCTGGCTATTGCAATTAGGGAAGATATCCAATATAAAAAGAGTGGAAATGATATGCCTTATAAACGTATTTGATAAAGCCAAAAAATCTTACAACTGGATTCAACAAGCAGTATCGAATGATTAAAATAAATTCTTTCCATGATTGTATCAAACAAATATAATAATTCTTTATGGGCATCGAACGTGAAATCAGAACGAACTAGCAAGTCTTCGTGAATAAAAATTGTCCAAGCACTTTCAGTGTTTATTTTATTAGATACGAACTGCGATCCACTGAAACAGATAGATATATATAGCTTTGTTAAATTACCATTACCCAGTACAGGCAATTAGCTGAATTAAGGAATTTTTAGAAAAATACAAGATTATAAAACATTAAAATATTACTATAAAATGTTGGAGATATCTAAAAGAATTTACAAAAACTATGAACACTTTTTAAAAGAAACACAGGATTGCAACATTCAACTTAAGTCAGATTTAAAACCTTTACATCAAAATCTATCTAACTCTTACATTTTCCATGTTGTTGTTTTACCACAGATGATCTCACTGATTAATCAATTTTGGATGATCTATTTTTGATCAAATTTCATTTGTTTACTTTGTTGTGCGACTGTGTCTTCAAAACACCACCATTTCATATCACTGAGGAAAAATGAACGAAAAGCTATTTAAAAGCGGGGCTTGAAAAATATTTCACTGCTGTAATGAAACATCGTTCATTCATTGTTTCCTATTGGACGAGCTCTTTTTCTCACTCGTGAAAAGCGTATTCGTATTGGGTGATTGGTTTCAATTCATTTCTGCACAAAAAGTTACAACCTATCAGTGACACTCTTAGTTTCTATATATTAAATTAACTTTCTTTGTTTAGTTCCACTTCATTTTTAAAAGAAGATTTCATTTATCCAACAGAAACACACTACTACCTAAACCTTGACAGATGTGCGTATGGTGGCATTAGACATACCGCGTCTAAGATTGACGGTACACCCATGGTGCGTGGAGCGGAAGTGTTTGCAGTTAACCACAGTTGCACTAAAGTGTATTATTATTCTATTGCTTGGAAACCCTACAAAACCGCCAGAAACATCAGGTGCAACTCGCATCCCTAACAGAGAAAGCAAAAGGTGACCACACTGTCGTTATGAGGCATACAATCTTACTGTGTAGTGCTTCACGAATGTGAGAGAAGCCAAAGCTCATTGTGCATCTTGATTGAACTTATGGCACGGTTAAATTCAAAAACACTTCGCCATTTGTTTAAAAGCGCTCTAGAAACACTCTCGAACGCTGACTAAGATATATTCCCCGAGATTGTCACGTTTCTCGACTTCAAACAGAAAAGCATAAAACAGTAAAAACTAAGGACATCTAATGTCGAGTTTCATACGAGTATGTAGTTCCCCTATTTTTCTTAGTTGTAATAACAATTTACGGGGGAAAGTTCTGTACTGTACAGTTTAGACAGTAGTACTTTGTACAAGTGAAAAATTCAAACAAGTCAAGTTGATCGAGCTCGCAGGCCGAGCTTAAACTAATTAAGGCTGTAATTTATTAATACATTAACATATCAACCAGTGGCATATATATCAATAATGAGCAAATGTCTCGTGGATTTACATTGTTCTACCTTGCATCGGATAATTAACCTGGTTCCATCATGTGCTTTAATGGTTTATTGCATGATAAATTAGATGTGTTATTTAGTAAGCCTCCTCCACACTTCTTGTATCGAAAAACAAAGATCCGAGGCTGAAACTTTCTACTTAGGCGGCCTGTATTTCCCGATACAAAAATAGTGTGGAGGAGGGTTATCTATTTTATCACCCAACAATAATTATATATGATCTAACAATAAGTTTCTGGCGGAGCGAACGGTGGGCGTCATTAATAGCAACATTTGTAGAATTCTTTGTTTTATGGCACTGAATTTTTCATCTGTGTTCCCGAATCATGAGGTTGAATTCTCAGTCACTTTCAACCTAACAACTGCGTTGCTCTTTAATTTCGAGTGGCTGCGATATTTTTCGTGTTGTATTCGCTGATATCTGCCATGCGAGCGAGTATCACGTGATCAATTCTGATCAATGGCCTCGAACGCTTTCACTTCGAAAATTATTGTTGAATTATAACATCAAATATATCAGTCTACATAATTTAAATTCCGACACGTACATAACAATGAACATTAATTATAAATTGATTATCCAAATTTTAAACACTGAAAAGTTTAAACAGGGCTGGACCTTTATTTTAGGTAAAAATAAGATAATAAATTTAAAACCCAAATAGTACAAACCATGTTTTGACCAAAATTATTTGGTCGTAAAACCGCAGCATAATATGAAATTGGGAGAACGAAAGTTTTCCCAGGCATGAACAGTATAGCTCGTGATTTATGTAACATTTTTCATAACTTGAAATTATACGATAGTTAATTACTCATTCCATGTTGTCACGACAATGAAACTATCTAAGTAGTTACTGATAATTCAGCTGTTTTAGGAAAAATTGACTTTACCATTTCTAAATATCGAGTGTATCGAATATATTACGTGTGACAGTTTTAATTACTGTATGTTGGTTTCGCGCCGTGTTTTGAGATATTATCCCAACACAACAATATATTTTGCATGTATAATTCGCAACACAAACTTATATGGAACTTAGCGTGTGATCAACGTGTCCTAGCAGAAAAAAATAATATTATATTTATAGTTAGATATTTCTCTTCCTTGTAAATAGGTATCAAAAGTTTTGACTTTGTTATGCATTTACGCCAACGAATTAAAATTTTGTTTCATCTGACTTGTGTATTTTCTTCACCCTGCGCCAAAACGGGCGGTAAGAAAAGGAGGAAGGAGGAGGTAGGGGGTCGGGTTGGGGGGTGGGGGAGTAGAGTTGGAGGGGTGGGGGTGCAGAGGTGAACAGAAGAAAAACAAACAACGTTGACTTCAGATGAAAATCAATTGAGCACTTTAATCTATTATGCTCTGACTCTGAAATAAGAAACTGTTCAGATGTTACAACAATCGACAATTACTCCTGAAATGTATAAAATATCGTTTTCGTCCTTTTCTTTTACTCATTTGAACTCGTCGGACCCGCGTTGAGATACTCACGTGCAGACTAACTCAACTAATCATGAAACTACTACGTTGCCAGCATGATGGTCCTTCATGGTAGTGGTTAGCACTACTGACTAGAATACAGGGAGACCTGGGTTCGCTTCCCGCCCAGGGCATATACCTATTTTTTTCCGACGAGCGTAGATGAGTAAAAGAAAAGGAAGAAAACGACAGATTATATAAAGTACAAAAACAAGACCGAAGAGAAACATTTCGGAAATCAAAATATGATTTAAGAAATGAATTTTCAATACTTTTTATGGAATATGTCGATGTTTAACCACAACATTTTCAACCAACAAATTACACAAAGATGCGTTCACTTAGATGTCTAAGCTGATTAAATCACAAAGCATTTATGTGCGAGTTAAAATAATTGCAATTCTTTTGAGGCTTTTAAACCATGGTTGATTGTTGGTTTTAGTTTCTTAATATAATATGCCTCTAGAAAATTCAGCACGGACCAGTTGGAATTCGAGTGAAGGATAATTGCATTGTTTAATACCGCATTTTAAATGTGGGAACTTAAATTGAAATTAGAATTAGAAACTGTGACTGAAGAAAACAAATCGGGCACGGCAAACTGGCTACACTGTTCGAAAAATGCATCGCAATTTATATGATATTGATTCATTGGTTGATCTTGTCTGGATCCATATTCAATCAAACGTTTCCAAAGACACCTGTCCGTTTCACCTATACAATCTTCATTGCAGTCCGGGCAATTGATCTTGTAAATACCAATGCTCTCGATCCATAGGGACTTTGTCCTTTGTTGATAGAACGAAAGACAGTTTCTTGGTGTCGTAGAGAATAATCAATTTCACGTCTTCTTTCAAATAGCGTCTAATTTTCTTTACGCGTAATTTCAAGAGCTTGTCACCTTTATTCCCGTGCTGAGTTTTCTGGAGGCATGTTATATTAAGAAACTAAAACCAACAATCAACCATGGTTTAAAAGCCTCAAAAGAACTGCAATTATACTAACACATAGATGATTTGTGATTTAATTACGTTACGATACTTAAGTGACCGCATCTTTGTGTAATTTGTTGGTTGTAAATGATGTGATCAAACATCGAAATATTCCATAAAAAGTATTGAAAATTCATTTCTTGAAAATGATATTTTGATTTCCGAAATGTTGCTCTTTGGTCTTGCTTTTGTACTTTATTTTTTCAAACTGTCAGGTACAACTTGATGTATTTATATATATGTACAGTATTATCTTTCTCTGCCACAAAACCACCAAATAACACTCCTGAAATGGAGAACTACAATAATCAATTTAACTCATGAATGTAAAAATAACCTTTTGTGACAGCAATGGCACGAGTCTCGCCTTTTATCCTCTGCTACCAGAGCGTTCGTTTGAGACAGCGAGTTCTTGTCCTGCTGTCAAGTGTATTACAGATTTTGTAACTAATTAGTGTTACTCTCGCGATAGTTCGAAGTAAAACGCCGCATTGCGCGTCTAAGTTTTCGTTTATCGAGAGGGTACTATGTTGAGGTATATGACATTGCAGTTCTTACGTCACCAACAGAAGAATAACCCAATTCCGAATTACACTCCAATGCTCACAAACAAAAGATTAAGTCGAAGCCGAATTCTAACTTTGTTTGTGAGTATTGGAGCGTAGAGACTAAAACCGTTCCGTATTGCTTTTCTCCCAAATTGTTTTCTGGCTTTTACAAGACTTTATGCAAAGACATTTAAGGTACTAGATTTGGTAAAAAAAGGAAGAAACTGCCATCAATGATTTGAAAAGAAAAGAAAACTAGAAAAATGGTAGGATTTTTAAGATTTCTATTTCCAGGAGTTTACTGATGCGAGGACTAATTTTTACTAAGTCATCTTACTAAGACAATAGACAGCCTTTTTATTTTCATACTAGTGTTGCTAAATTAATCGTATTTAATCTAGAATCACCAATAGAACACTTCCAAGAAGTCTTCATATGATTCACGAGTCGTAAACGAATCTCGTTTATCAATACCAGCGTGGTTATCATACAAAGTGCCTGGACAACTTAGCTGTTCTGTAGTCTGCTCGCAGTTGTACGAACTGCTGAAGAACCAATTTATCCAACATGGCCTGGGGGCGAAGAGAAACTATCAGTGAGAACTAGTGACACACGACCGGCTGGCAGAGTAGTAAGTACAAAGGTCGGGAGAATACGTGCCATTTACAGGCTACGTTTCCGTCTCCGAACCCAGTTCAGCAAGGGGCAAACTTCAATTTTCGTATTTTCATAAGGTGGGTTGACACTATAAACCAACACGGCAACTGAAAACCTTGCAAAAAAACATGCACCTGCACAACGGTGCACACTCATAAGAATCCTCACTCTGAGGGAGAGGAGGAGGAAGAGGAGTAAGAGGTGAAGGAGAAGGAGGAGCAGAAGGAGGAGGAGCAGAAGGAGGAGGAGGAGCAGAAGGAGGAGAAGGAGGAGCAGAAGGAAGAGAAGGAGGAGAAGGAGGAGGAAGAGAAGGAGAAGGAGGAGGAGAAGTAGAACGAGGAGGAGGAGAAGTAGAAGGAGAAGGAGAAGGAGGAATAGAAGGAAGGAGAAGGAGGAGGAGGAGAAGGAGGAGAAGAAGGAGGAGGAGGAGAAGGAGAAGGAGGAGGAGAAGGAGGAGAAGGAGAAGGAGGAGGAGAAGGAGAAGGAGGAGGAGGAGAAGGAGGAGGAGAAGGAGAAGGAGAAGGAAGGAGAAGGAGAAGGAGGAGGAGGAGGAGAAGGAAGGAGGAGAAGGAGGAGAAGAAGGAAAAGGAGAAGGAGGAGGAGAAGGAGAAGGAGGAGGAGAAGGAGAAGGAAGGAGAAGGAGGAGGAGGAGGAGAAGGAGAAGGAGAAGGAAGGAGAAGGAGAAGGAGGAGAAGAAGGAGGAGAAGAAGGAAAAGGAGGAGGAGAAGGAGGAGGAGAAGGAAAAGGAGAAGGAGGAGGAGAAGGAGAAGGAAGGAGGAGAAGAAGGAAAAGGAGAAGGAGAAGGAGGAGGAGAAGGAAAAGGAGAAGGAGGAGGAGAAGGAGAAGGAAGGAGAAGGAGGAGGAGGAGGAGGAGGAGAAGGAGGAGAAGGAGAAGGAGAAGGAAGGAGAAGGAGAAGGAGGAGGAGGAGAAGGAGAAGGAGAAGGAGGAGAAGGAGAAGGAGAAGGAGAAGGAAGGAGAAGGAGGAGAAGAAGGAAAAGGAGGAGGAGAAGGAGGAGATGGAAGAGAAGGAGTAGGAGAAGAAGTCAAGTAAATTCTCTATACTCTAATATCTACTGTAAAATGAAAATGAAGATGCTACTGGGTTCCTGCAGCTTAGGAATCGACAAATTTAACATGTTTATAAGACCCTTTTAATACCAAAAATCAGATAAATTAAGACCAGCAAAACACAACAAACAGAAACAAGAGAATGTGCTTTTAGCAAATGATGATCAACTGAAGCTAAAGCAAGTCGCATGACACCAAGTGATGATTTTCTCGGACCAATAAATAATATATTAAGATCACTTGATGCTCGTGGAACAAAAACTTGAAAACCAGTGCTCTCATCAAAAATATTTTGAAGTCGTCAAAACGTGATCATGAGAAAATATTTTTTAAGACACTTCAAGACTTGAACTATGAATTTGGGAAAATGTAAGACCTTTTCAAGGCCTTAACTAAAATGGAAAATAAGACTTTTTGAGGATCCGCGGGAACACTGTGCTACTACTTTTCGTAGCCAGTAGGTTTTGAAGAGAAACTTTTGCCAATTTTCAAACTCGTCACTTTGTATACAAAACTCCTGCACAGAGAACGTGCAACACAGGCTAAGTGTAAACTAGCAGAGCAGAGTCTTACCAGCTGCTCTCCGGAGCACACTTGCTTCAGATTATCAGGCTGTACGACCAGAAGGTTTACCAACTGGTACAAGGTGTCAAACAGGGTATCCAACATTTTAATCTGCAAATTATCATAAAAATCGTTCAATTTCAACTCAACTGTGCAACAACCTACAGTACTAGTAGCATAGCTAGGTAGAATTGGAAACTCGTTAGTAATCAGTCATTACGGGCGACAAGTTGAAAAACAAAATAATAACATGAAATAAAACGATTCAAACTTTGTATTATGTATCGACTGTTTCTTTTATTATCGAACTCCATCAAGGTTCAATTTCACGCCGAACTAATCCTGTTTTAAAGTTAGCCTTAATTATATTCCTCCATTTTAACAGGCGGCTTGAAAGTTAAAGTTTTAGGAAAATGGAACAGCCTGAACAATAATAATAATAACGTTTGAAAGTTAAAGTTTTAAGAAAAAAGAACAGCTTGAACACCCATTTTAATACTGTGAATAGAATAAATCAGTGTAACTCTCTTAAAATTTTAGGCCTAACTTTTCAAAGTAATTGCAGATTTTCAGAACATATCAAACTTAAACTTAAGGAAGCCAACAAAGGCCTTTTTATCATTCGGAGTTTACGTAAGGAAGGTTATAGTCAAAAAGAAATTAACTCCTTATTTAGTAGTATCATTTTACCTAACTTATGGACTTTCCGTGTATGCAGCTTCTCTGCCGGAATCGACAACCATCCAAATTTTTTTGACTAGATGTTGTAAAAGGAAGTATATGTCTGAGCCCCTTGAAAAGTCGGACACTGCCATTTTTAATAGGATAAGTAATAACTGTACACATCCTCTATTTTACGCACTTCCAGTGGTTAAACAAACCTCTTACAGGTTGAGGCATAAGAGTAGCTTGTTGCCAAGGGTCAATACTGAACGTTTTAAATGTGTCTTTATGAACCGGATTGTTTTTCATCATAATCATTTAATTATGTATTTTTTAGAGCTTGAATTTCATACTAAGTTTTTCTTTCTTTATATACTTTGTAACATTTGATATGTAGTTTTTTATCGCATGAAAATAAAGACATTATTATTACATTATTATTAAGAAGTAACTCGTCTCTTCGTAGCCGAACATTGGCGCTACTGCCCGACAAGCAACAATCAATCTGACCCGCTAACACTTGGTGTCACAGCACATACGTTACAGTCCTCTGCTATGTGGTTGAACGGTACCTCTTGGCTAACTGATGAATGCAACTGGCCAAAGTGGGAACTGACTACGATACTTCTTCTGGAAATCTATCGAGTCTGGACACTGAACCTGATGATACACTAAGAGAGTCCAATGAAACTGATGAACACCCAACTGATAGCAGCATCATGGATCCTACTAGACACGGTACTACGCGTCACCACCTACGTACAGAAGTTCGTGCACAATACCAAGAACCCATCTAATCGCTAGAACGGACTATGCACTGCAGCAGAATTGATGTCTGCAAAAACTGATTTGTATTAAAGATCGACAAGGGATCGCCTACCCAACAGAAATAGCAAGCATCACCTTAAAGGCAAAGCGTCATACTACCTTAACTCGATAGTTGCGTCTCTTCGTCGAAGATAATGGTCTACTTCATTGTGGTGGCAGGATTCATAGCGCACCAACCAGAAACAGCCTAATTCTCAATACTACTTCCAAAGAAGGATTACATCACGACACTGATTAATTATTTCCGAACTACATGCATGCCAGCTACATGCAGGTGTCAATGCCCTCCTACCGCCCTACGGCAGCAGTTTGCATACCTGCGGGAAGATACCAAGAAAAGAAAGTATTGAACAAGTGTGTGATATGCAACAAAGTCAGTGGTTCTCCATATCGTACACCGGATGCACCACCACTGACGGAACTAAGACTACAGGAGACACGCCCATTTGCAGTAACTGGAGTAGATTACACTGGTGCGCTTTACGTGCGAAAGAACAAATCTGAAACCAAAGTCTACATATGTTTGTTCACTTGTGCCTCTATGAGGTCAATCCATTTAGAAATCGTTCTGACTTGACAGCGGAGATTTCTGCTAGCCTTTTGCCGGTTTGCCGCTAGAAGATCTATACCAGATGTAATGACATCAGATAATGCTACCGCTTATCAAGCAGCGTCAAGTGAACTGAAGAAACAGCTCTCATCAACCAAGTTGAAACAGGCCCTCGCTAAAAGAAGGTGTTACCTGATGTTTATTCCAAAACGAGCTCCTTGGTACGGTGGTTTCTGGGAGAGACTCGTAGGACTAAAAAAGATAACACTAAAGAAGGTTCACTTAAGAACATCCAAGGGACGTACTAACAGACCTGTGAGAAAGTTGTATCCGCTGGAGATTATGTCAAATTTAAATCGTCTACGGGAGAGCTCAGCGCATCGAGGCAACAGGCAGATGAAGGACGGGAGCAGCGTCCAAAGCGAAGTCAAAGATCTGCGGCAATCAAAGCTTAGAGTACCATTGCAGATCATCCGCCAGCTCTACTATTATTAACATTGTTCTTGTTGAATAAGTGTGTTGACATTTTTAGACTTTGAACTGTTTTCTTGTTTGGATTGCTTGTGGTAACCAAGTAATATTAAGAGCCCGTATGTAGAACTCGTGCTCGAGCGAAGAGTAAAATTTCAAAGACACGTTATTTTCTTTACCCTCCTTTTATTCTAACCACTCTCAACAAAACTGAGTGAAAAAGTTGTGAAGTTACAGATATGTGATACGGGTAAGTTCTTTTATAATGTTGTTATCAAACTGTTTAACAAGGACAGATACGTGTTGTTGATATTGTTCCCTTTTTGTGTGCTTTGAATTAATTCGATCATGCGAGCTGAAGGCTGGATTTATTAGTAGTATGGCCGCTGGAATGTAGCAAAATTCAATAAAGTTTATCCATTGTATTCATTATTATTTTTATTTATTATGCTTCGCCTACGTAGAGACAAATATGTAATATACAATATATACATGACACCACAACAGCCGGAAGCCCATTACTGTAGGCCCATTCAATATATTAGCAAGTTTAATTCAATAAATGCATTCAGTATTCAATAAAAGCTGATTCAGTATTTAATAAATACCGATTCAGGCTCAATAAATGCAATCAGTATTCAATTAACACATTTAGTATTCAATTAACACATTCAGTTTTCAATAAATGCATGAGTGTCAATAAACATATGCAATATTCAATTAATGCATTCAGTATTCAATAAATACATTATGTATTCAATAAACACATTCAATATTCAATCAATGCACGATTCAATATTCAAACACATACAGTATTCAATAAATACATTCAGTATTCCATAAACACAGGCAGTTTTCAATAAATACAATCAGTATTCAACAAACGCCGATTCAGTGTCATTAAATGCATTCAGTATTTAATAAGTATATTCGGTGTTCAAGCACGGGCTGCAGGATACATTGGTTACGAGTGTAACACAAAAGCATAGCATCAAAGAAAATATTTCAAACCTTAAACTGATGAATGTGTTTTCTTTTTGTGCGAGAACTTGGCATGTTGCTGCGTTCTTATCCGTTACAGCCGCCATTTGGATTTTCAAAACTTCTGGAAGTTGGCCCCATGTCGTATACGCCGCGGCACAAGCGCGGTCATTAACGTTTTTAATAATTACGTCATTATCAAAGTTTAAAACTCAGTACTAGTTGTGAAATTCAGTGTTACACTCCTTACCTGCAGCCCGTGGTTTAATAAACATTCAGGATTTTTTTTCACTTTTACGCGTGGGCAGTTTGACACTGGCTACAAATTTAAGTAGAATAAATATTCAATGTGCCCGTTTTGTAATCTATTTTTCTATTTATTTTAGGCAAAAACAAAATAATTAGAGTCTGAAAAAGTGTTTACAACAAATAATGGAAGATATAATTAAGGTAAGATCTCTTTAGTAAAATAGTCAGAGCAGGAATTGAATCATTGGTTGCCTTGTATGTGCATGGTCATGCATCAGTTAAACTCCAAACGTCAACGGAATCTTTGACTCTAATCAGGAAAACAGTTTTTCGAACTGACACCACATTGCGAACTTCACGATATAACATTTCAGAAGGCGGGAAGGAGAGGGGAGGGAAGGTGAATGAGGGGGAGAGGGGGTGAAGGTGGGACACCTTCTTCTTCTTCTTCTTCTTCTTCTTCTTCTTCTTCTTCTTCTTCTTCTTCTTCTTCTTCTTCTTCTTCTTCT
>JAODFW020866404.1:0-11274 GCA_027575235.2 Palythoa mutuki
CGCTGCTCAAAAAAACCTCAAAACAGCTGGAGGAAAGAACGATAATGAGCCATACTTTCTTTCTAAAATTTCCAATTTTTAAAACCGCATCATGGAAAGAATACTCAGCATATCAATCTCATATTTTCAGAAAAAGTTTGTTTTGCAGAATCATTTCATTATTCAGAAGCTTTGTTTTTGTAGCTGAATCAGAAGTATGCTAATGAGGCAAAAAATGTAAACAGAAACTCGCCTATTAAACCAAATTTTGGTTGAACTCAATTTCTTTGCCTTTCTCAGGTTATAAATTCAATTCCTTTTTATTTTGGTTCTTTTTCCATCTAAGGTTCTATGAACATAAAGAAAATGTAATCAATGAGGTTAAAAACGTTTTTAGAAATCTGATCTATTTTAAAACTGTTATTTACGAATTTTCGACCGAATTTTCGATCTTTATCAGGTAGTATAGACTAAACGCTGGAAGGTTTAAACAATGACGTCAAAAACGATTTGCCTATCGTTTCTTTCACCCCAAATTTGCATCCAATCCCCAACCTGAAAGCGAGGCTGCGGTTCGTTAAAGTACGTGCTTTATCTCATATCATTTGAGTAATGGTCCGAGTAAGAACGAGAGCACCTCCCAATTTTCCCACACCAGAATGTTTAGATTTTCATGCTCAGAATACATCAACCTGTGTACAACATGGTTTTAAAGTAAAATGCAATGAAACTATATTTTAAAGTGATATTTCTTTTGTGCTATAATGATTTATCCAATCATACGACTCCAAAGCAAAAGCAAAGAAAACCTTTGAATTTTCGATGTTCCTCACGTGAAAATTTTCTTAAATTTAAAAACAAACATCTTTAACTAGAACGGAATGAATGAGTAAACTGGAATGAAAGAAATTAGCTTATGAAGATATGGTCAATTTTCAAAGTTTAGCCAATGAGATTACCGGTTTCGCAATATCGCAATTAGCACCTTTCTGCATTCCACTGCCGTTGATCTCTCTCGCTCTAACTAGGACCGCTACTTAACTGGTATGACTGTTTTTCCTGATGCAGAGTTTTGTTCACGGCTTTATCACATGGACATCTACTTTATACACTGAATGTAATCACAGATTAATGAAGAACGGTAGACCTCCGTGTGTAATAGGTGAATCTTTGTGTACATTCTTGCTTCATTAGCATAAGTGCTTCTCTTTCTAACTAAGATACAAATTGAGAAGTACTGAATATTAAAAAAGCTTTCCAAAATAAGCCTCTTCTGAAAAAATGAAAACTGAGGTTTTAAATATAGCAAGTTTACAAAGAATGTAAGAACTCATTAACGGTTTTGCCACCCCAGTTATTTTGCGTTTTTTCGGACACCGATATCTTCTTTCAAACTGCTTGTACAGAACCAGAATTTGGACGCTAACCACAACTTATTTGCCTTTCTCATGTTTTAAACTCAATTCCTTTTTATATTTGTTCTTTCTTTACCTAAAGTTGTATGCTAATGAAGCAGGATGTAAACAATGACGTCAGAAAAGATTCACCTATACTGAGCTTTACAGGTATTTGAACAAACGATGAGGGTAGTTCGACTCTAAATTCAGCCGTACAGCACATGTGTTGTGCAAGGTATTTTGTTTTCATCGCCTTGTTTCAACATTGGTTATTTTTTTTTAATAAAAACTGTTCGCAGAAATAAGGATTAATTAACAACAAATTGATGCAAAGTCTTCAAAAAATAAGAAGAATGAGCCTCGGCAAAATGTACTGGTTCTTATAAAAAGTGTGTATGGTTTCGGTATAAGTAATAGGAATAATTACTTTCTTCTGAACGTCTTAGTAACTTAAAACTTTATTTATACTCGCATCGTTTTATTCACTATGCCCTAAATATGATTACATAATGTGCTGATTTCCTCTGAATGATGTCGCACAAGCAATAGCAAAGATAACCAGTGACGAGCATTACGAAACACACCGTAGGTCCAGTCGCTATATCTAACCAATAACAAAGTGATGTATTCATATCTATATCACTGGCATTTATGTGCAGTTCGTTATGATCCCAAGCCCTAAAAAAATACTGCGAATCAGAAGCCTGGAAAGCTGTTGCATATTCTTTGGATACTGTTCCAGTCGTATTACTTGCGAGTGACTACGAAATGGCGCGCGATATTAAAGTCCTCCCGCTCGCGAATGGCGAGTAATTTTTGCCTTGTGCGAGCAGTAATCGCGTAAAGGTCGCCCGAGTGGCGAGTAAAACTGAAGAACTCGTATTAATCATGTAGAAGTTTAACTTCATGTCGTTTGTATTGAATAGAAACCTTGAAAACGCTGTCTGTCTGTCTGTCTGCCGCCTGGTTAGCCTAGCTGGTAAGGTGCCAGTCTGCGGGAGGCTCGGGTTCGATTCCTGGCCGGACCTCCACTCAGGATCTTAAAATAACTGAGGAGAAGGTGCTGTCTTTGCTCTTACATCTGCAAATGGTTAGACCTTCACGTCTTCTCGGATAAGGACGTTAAACCGTAGGTCCAGAAAGAACCCACACACTTGTCGAAAAAGAGTAGGATAGTGATCCCGGTGTTGTGGTCTGTCTGTTCTACTGAGGGCATTTCTTAATGATAATATATGTGAGCCGCAGTAGCGGACTATCTAGGACCCTCAGCTGTAAAAACCTTGTACTGATTATTGTAAAGCGCCTTTGATCATATACACATGGAAAAGGCACTTTATAAATGCTAATCATTATATGTAGATAGGGAAGCCCCAGTGAGCGAGGAACCCAGGTTATAACGTAAAGGTTTTACAACGTAGCTGTTAATATCTCGGGTGACTTCAGCGTCTGTTTCGACTTTCCTAACTTTAGCTTTCAATAGAGACTTTAAAAGAGACTCTACAGAGCCATCACTGGGTTTCCTGTGTAAGTCACTTCGATGTTTTCTCAAAACTAACCCTCCATTTGTCACCAAAAAACTGCAAATTTTAGAATTTCCAGCTGTACAGGTATAAGTCGACCTCCATGTTTTGCAAGAATAAAGACCCAAAAGTGATATATTTCTAATTTAAGATGACGTAAGAAAAATAAAAAAGAATATTAAAGCGTTCACTAGGTCAACTACCTTTTCCCGTCAATTATTTGTGTAAAAAGTCTTTAGAATAAATCAGGAACTCGAGGAGCGAGCTACAGTTGCACGCATCATGCACTTTAATGGTTTCTTTCACTTCAGACTTAGCGCAAAATTTTGTAAATTATAACGTTATCGATCCGCTTATTGATTTGCAAACAAGTTGTCAAAAAAATTATAGAACGATAAAGCGTTTCAAAATAGTTTATGCGGAATTCCTTACGACAAAATCAGTCTCTGTGTTGCTGAAACCTGAAGTAAACAAATTTCTGAAATGTTCCAGACCTTCGCATCCACGCTTAATTTTTGAATATTTGGAGCAAAAGATTGGGTCATATATTTCATTTATGGATTTTAGTGCGATATCTTGATGGGAAAATCATTTTCCTTTGGTGCTGTGTTAGTTTTGGAGGGGATTACAATGGATAAATTGTCGATCGAATTGGTGTTGGTTGCAACCGAAGTCGTCAGCCTTTTTCTATTCACTTCACTTTATTTTACATGTGTAACCTTAGTAATTTCTAATGTAATGTACACAGCGTATGAACGCATTGAATAAATTGATTATTGCTATTGATTCAATGATTGCTTATCGTTCGATCATTAAATTTACTTTTTGTGGTTTTGTGGTAAGCGACAAGCGGTAGGTGCGCATTGTCTCCTAA
This sequence comes from Palythoa mutuki, assembly GCA_027575235.2. Lineage (NCBI taxonomy): Eukaryota > Metazoa > Cnidaria > Anthozoa > Zoantharia > Sphenopidae > Palythoa > Palythoa mutuki. Next base: position 3,771 of record JAODFW020866404.1, read on the forward strand.
TCACAGTCGGTTTTTGTCAGTTATCAATGAGAAAATTTATTTTGTGTTAAAACTACGCATGAGCAGTGTTATATTTGTATGCAGTTATTTGTAGGCCACGTGATGGGCCCTGAACCAATGAGAAAGAGGTAAAAATTCCACCGAATTAATTTTAAAAATGAGTTTCTTGTTTGCATGCATATGAGGTGACTGCGCTTCTTGTAATTGGCTGAACAGAAAACTCTTTGTCCCATTACGTACAAATCGTAGCCTAATCACAGAGTCCTTTGCATTTCTTAAGATGTAAAGCATTTTTCTGTCTGTAAATTGCATGCGTGTATAACAGCAATGAAAAAATTGCGTGAAATGAAAACGATTCAATTATAAAACTAATACAAATATATCTACGTTACAGTGCTTATGAGACATACAGTAATGGAATTGTTTTGACCGATAAACCCTTGGAACCGAATCAAATGTTTGAGGTTCGTTTAGAGAATAAAGTTACGAGATGGATGGGAGGAGTAGAAATTGGAGCGACTTCAAACCCTCCTGATAAATTCAATCTACCTGACACAATCACGAACTGCACTGAAGGTTCTAACTTTGTTTGGAGTGGTAATCGTATCAAACACAATGGGATGGAGATGACGTCTCTAGAGATAAACTTGAGCAACCTTTCAGTAAGTAAATTTTTCTAAAATATTCACTCTGGTATATTTTTATATTTTTTACATATAAAGTTGTTGGAATCAGGGATATAAGTTTTCACATATAAAGTTGTAGGAATCAGGGATATATGTTTTCATATATAAAGTAGCAGGCATCAGGGATACAAGTTTTCACATATAAAGTAGTAGGAATCAGGGATATATGTTTTCATATATAAAGTAGCAGGCATCACGGATACGAGTTTAAGTTGTTGGAATCGGGGATCAGGAGTTGGGGTTGGTTTGGGATTAGGAGATTAAAAAATAGTTCAGGGATTATGATAAGAAACTTTGGGGGAAGAACGTGATCAAGGTTGTTAGAATCAACAGGTGAGATCAGTGGGTAGGATCAGGAATTAAAGAAAGAATTAGAAAGTTGGGGTCAAGGGGTCACGATCAAGTGGCTCGGGGTCAAGTTGTCGGGATCAGGTAGCTTTAGTCAAGAGTTGGGATGAGGGGATTGTATTGGGGTTCAGGAGGTTAAGAGCAAGGTCGAGATCAGAGATCAGAATAAAATAGTTGGTTTCGAAGAATTGAGATTAAGGGGATTGTGTTCGAAGGTTGTAACCAAGGAATTGGTGTCAGTATTTGGTATCAGGGGGTTGAGATTAGAGTTCAGTGGATAAAATCAGAGTTCGGGGGTTATAATCAGAAACATCGGTTGAAGGGAGTGGGATCAGATGATAAAAATCAATGTTTAGGGGTTACGATCAGAAAAGCCATTTCAAAGGAACAGGGTCAGGGGGTTAGGATCAGGGTTTAGGAGTTACGAGCAAAAGAACAGTTCAAGGAAATAGGATCAGGGGTTAGGATCAGAAAGATCGGTTCAAGGGAATGGGGTCAGGGTGTTAGAATCATATTGCAGGGATTAGGATCGAAAAGATCAGTTCAAAGGAATGGATTCAGGGGATTGGGATCAGAGCTCAGGGTTAAAATCAAGAAGATTGGTTCAAAGGAATGAGATAAGGGGTTTAGGATAAGAGTTCAGGGATTAGGAACAAATAGATCAGTTCAAGGAAATGGAATAAGGGAACCGGGACCAGAGCTCAGGGTTAAAATAAAAAAGATTGGTTCTAGGGAATGAGATTATGGGGTTGTTGTCATAGGTAGAGATGAGAGAATTATGGATTAAGTTTCCATACTTTCTGATAGCTGGGAGACCGAATTGGTGTAATGAGAATGCCAGATGACAGTTTGCATTTCTATCACAATGGTGTGGACGTCGGGAAAAGAGTGAAGACTCTGCCTCCAGTTCTGTACGGAGTGGTGGATGTGTATGGCACGGCAGAACAGGTTTCTATCACAGGTGAGGATTTAACTAAAACAACAACAGTTCGGAACTGGCAAAGTTAACACAGCATAATAGGCTTTTCAAAAATCTCTTAAGACTCCAATTGGAAAAAAATAGAAATTATAAATAATTCTATGAAGTATAAATCTGCAGCTTGGAAATAACCATAGAAGAAATATTCCATCCCGATGTTCCATCTATAAGAACCAAGTTAAATGACCCGTTCCCTACGTTAGTTCCTGTAGCTCAGTGGGTAGAGCGTCTGACCGGTAATCAGAGGGTCATGGGTTCGATTCCCGTTAGGGACTCAGAAGTTTTTCCTTCTGGGAAAAAGAAGCTTGTGTCAACACAACATTTCTTCTATCAGTCCAGTACAATTGACTGTTTCCTTTTTGTGTCTACTACCTCGAAGAGGCGAAGCTTCTGTGTCAGTCGATCCGTCTGTCTGTCTGTCTGTCTGTCTGTCTGTCAGTACCAATAGATAGCACACAAATCCAATCAGCACGCGAGAATAGACCACGTGCTCCACTGGCTCACAGTTTCCTTGCAAATTTCGTTTTTCTGTAACACAATTCAGGCTGGACGTTCAAACCCAGTCTCTGTATTTTTCTTAAAGACTTGTTGAAGTTTTTGGATGGTATAAACAGGGTTCCAAAAGGAAAATATTTGATGAAGCACTGCAATAATTGAAAGACGGTCGTGATGCCGGGCGCTTGATTTATGCAAGTTCAAAATCAAATGGCAATACTTCACAAGTCGGCTGCGATGTTTTCGTTCTATTTACAACTATCGAGTACCAAATTTATGGAGTTTGTCCGACTGTGTTTTCTTGTAAATAATTTTGAGGTTTTCGAGGTATGAACAGAACTGTTGCCTGAATCTCCCAAGATGTTATAAGGAAGACAGCATTTAATAGCAATGATGTAGAGAATTATCTAGAGTGTCATTTAAAAGAATTTGAACTCAGAAAATTTTTAAAAGTGAAGAAGAAACACAATTTCTTCAGCATTTTGATGAATGAAATAATTTATTCTGAAAGTATCTCGTACTTTTGAGAGCGATTAAGTGAGAACAAATTGTTTTTATTTCGGTACTGTAGATATTTTTTTAGGCTTCAAGCGCATGAAGTAAACGTTTTTTGCTAATTATTAACTTTGCGGTTTTCACTGTTTTGTCATTGTAAAACAAACTGACCAGCACTACATAAACAATAAAGAATCTTCATTACGTGTAGAACTTCAGATCACTATCTTAATGTTAGCCTGAGGCGTCTCACTACGAATCGGATCTTGGCTAAAACTCCACCTGAGAAGACCACGAGTGACCACGAGTGAAAAAATAAATAAATAAAAAAAAACTAAAATAAAACAAAAATAAATTAAAATTGAAACAAATTTAAAAAATACTATCCATAACAACAACAATAGCGACTACAACAGCAACAACAACAATAACAACGACAATGACAACAACAACAATGACAATAATGACAACGACAACAGCAACAACAACGTACAACAACAACAATAACAACGGTAATGACAACAACAATAACAACGACAATGACAATAACATTTTGTTATTTGTCATTGTTGCTGTTGTTGTCATTGTCGTTGTTATTGTTGTTGTTGTTGTTGTACGTTGTTGTTGCTGTTGTGGTTGTTGTTGTTACTGTCATTGTCATTGTTGTTGTTGTCGTTGTCATTGTTGTTGTTGTTGTCATTAACAATTAAGAAACAAGCGGAGACAAAGAACTCGAAAAAAAACCGAGCTCCTGATGGGAATCGAACCCACGACCTTCCGTACACTAGTCGGACGCTCTACCACTGAGCTATGGGAACTCATATGGCGAGCAAGGTCACAATTGGGTTATGACACACGGACTGTATCACACAAGTCACTTGAATGCCGAGGCATATGTGTCAAATACGCAGTTATTAACTGCATCACGCAGTCACGTGGAATATAGTCTCTAAGAAATTAATAACAAATATCTGAAATTGTGCGGAGTCAGAACTCGGAAAAAACTGAGCTCCTGATGGGAATCAAACGCACGACCTTCCATACACTAGTCGGACGCTCTACCACTGAGCTATGGGAACTCATATGGCATATGTAAAATTTTGGTTTGTTTATACTTTTCATAAATTATGCTGTGTTACTGCATGTAGCTTTTGAAAACACTGTATGTGTATGTGTGTATATATACAATTTGTATGTCGTTCATGTGAAAATAGTAATGAAAGTGACTGGTTTAGGGAATTTATTTCTATAGTTGCCAACGAGTCAGCCGATGGGAAGACCCTAAGGGCCTGGTTAAACCAGGAAATATTGTTGCGGAAACATCGTTTCTTGTTATGTTTCCCGGGGTGGCTAAACTAGCCGGAAACAAACATAATGTTCTGCTTGAATTTCTTCACAGTCAGCCATTTTAATTGTCGTCAGTGCGCTCGCCGTAGCTGGGAAACATTTTTTAATGAGCAAGCAGCACCGGAGACTAATGAACGTTGTTTTCATCGTGGCTGAACTGAGAAACATATGTTTCGGATGTAAATTTGTGTTCAGGAAACAAAAATATTTTTTTTAATTCAGGCAAAAACAATTTTTGTTTCCGAGCAGCAAAATTTTTTCCCGTGCGGCTAAAATGGGAAACATTTACCTCAGCAACAATGTTTCCTAGTTTAGCCAGACCTTAAGGCTGACGATAGGGAAGAGCATAGAGCCGATGCACGTGTCTGTGCTTCGAGTGCAGGCAGAAAATTTCTCGATATAGCAATAGGAAAAACGTGTAAGCCAATCGCAGTACGAGTTTTTGGGACCGTAACAATGGAAAAGACCTTACGTCTGGGTCACAATTGATGCAACTCAGTCTATGTACACTGACTAATCTCAGCATAATTTATATTTACACCTCCTGCTATACTTTTTCGTGCGCTAACAGGCAGCCAGTTTACGCTTTTCTAAAACTTCTTGTTTACACGTTTTGTTTTATAAGAACCAGTATTTTTCCGAGGCTTACTTGTTCTTACCCTTTTAACGACTTCAGCCTCAAATTGTTCTTAAATTGTTCTTATTTCGGTGAGAGTTTTTATTGAAGAAAAAACAAAATAAAGCATAGTATTGGAAAATGAAACGCCTTGTGCCACACATGTATTACATTGCTGGATTTAGAGGCGAAATATCTTGTTCTTAAATTTTGGCAAATTTGAGCCTCGTTGTTCTTATTAAGTAGCTCTTATAAAAAAGCGTATATTACTTTTCTGTAAGGAGCGACATTTTTTGTCCGTATTAACAAGATCTAGAGACCGTAATAGCGAGGTGTTGACTGTCTTTTGCGCTCGTTGGCACTTAGATGGAGCTACAACCAGCTTAACTTCTATACATCATTAAAAAAACACCTTGACCTTGCAAATTTATTCATATTACAACATTTATCTAACTCTGCCAATTATGAGTTGGCCCTTAATATCAGTCTTCAGTTCTGATTTGGTTTGATTTAAGGAAAAAAATGACAGCGAACACGAGCATGCGCTGTTGAAGCAGAGATACCAGCGGCTGGAGGAACAACTGAATGACGCAATCAAGGATAAGTACAACCTCGATATGGAGAGGCAACAGTGCAACAGCAGCGCTCAGAGAAAAAGCCTGGAAATTGTCAACATTCAGAAGAAGCTAGACGATTACCTACAGGCCTGTGAAACACTGCGGAAAGAGGTCGGTACATTATGAATACCAGCTCGGCTACGATCGTTATATGATATGTGTAAAAATAGTGGATAAAAGCATTATGTACCTCAAATGCTGCCACATATTTCCACATATTATGCCAAATATTGCCACATATTTCTATTGGAAGTGGTCTTTTTGCGATTGCCTTTAATTAGAAATTGAAAAAATGCAAAATGAAAGAAAAAAAATATTTGATATGCACAAAAATAATTAGCTTTGTTTAAATTTTAGTAGTTATTTATCATGCAGAACCACATCTACACCTATGATAACAAGACCATCGTACAGTCCAAGGGAGGTCCAATTGGCCTCCAACTTACAACAACTATTTATGATATGGCGGGACAAGCAGCTACACACCAAACTTGTGAACCTAGGCATGGTGCAACGAATATACAAGAGGTATGTAGACAACGTGAACACGGTAATGAACGCAAAAATACCAGGCCTGAGGTATGACGGCACTGGACTGGTATCTAGCAGGAACTCCATTGAGGAAGACCAAGACACTGGAGGCAGATGAGAGAACTATGAGGTTATTCAAGGCTGTAGCAGACAGTATCCACGACTCAATAAAGATGAAGGTAGACTGTCCATCACGACATGAGGACCGGAAAATGCCAATCCTAGACCTTAAAGTCTGGATAGAAAGAAGGGAGCAGCTAGGACCATACGTGGTAATGCATGAATTCTACAGCAAAGAAGTAGCATCGAAATCGATGGTCAATGCAAGATCTGCTCTCCCATGGAAAGACAAGAGGACGATCATGACCCAGGAAGTACTGCGTATACTGCTAAACTGCAGCACAAGACTCCCATGGGAGGTCACAATTGGGCATGTTAACAACATGATGCTCAGGATGCAGTTTTCAGGGTATGACTGTAGGTTCCGGGGAGAGGTTGTTAAGTCGGCAATGAAGTCTTATGAAACGATCAAGGCCCGGGACACAGCAGGAGAACAACCTATGTATCGACTAAGACTGGAAGAGTGAGGAGAGAGCCAAATTGAAGACGGAGAAAAGGGAATCATGGTACAGTCGGAGAGGGCATGAGAGTGTGATCTTCGTACCAGCAACACCATACTCAGAGCTGAAACGAAGATGCGAGAGAGAGGTCAAGAGAACAGAGCTGAGGATCAAAATAGTGGAAAGAGCAGGCACCACCCTCAAACGCCATTTGCAAAAGTCGGACCCGTTCAGAAAGGGAAGATGTACAAGAGAAGACTTCATGGTGTGCAGGAGCGAAGGCAGGGGGAGGTGCAACGCCGCTGGAGTGACAATATGAGCTGGTTTGTGAACAGTGCCATAATAAATACATCGGAGAGACGGCCAGGAGTGCGTACAGTAGGGGGAAAGAGCATACAGAGGCGAGAGACAGAAACGACGAATCGTCAGTGATGTGTAGGCACGCGCACGAAAAACATGAAGGCAACATGCCAGGTTTTAAAATGAACGTGACTGGAGTCTATAGGAATGATGCCCTAATGAGGCAGATCGCTGAATCGGTACGCATGAATAAGGTTCTCCCGGCAAAGCTCATAAACAAATCCGAATGGAACCATATTAATACGCCAAGAGCGAGTATAATAACAATATAAGTTAGAATACGCGTATATAATTTTAATTATATTTATTTATTTTATTTATTCATGTATACTTTATCGTTAGTATACACATATATAGTATTAATCATATTTATTTATTTTTATTTATTTTCTCATACTTTATTCTTTCCTTGTAGTCATGCAGACTATAACCTGCATATACCAAGTCTCCGGACTCCTAGGACTCTAAGT
>JAODFW020867400.1:0-11270 GCA_027575235.2 Palythoa mutuki
TTGTTTAAATGTTAAAGAAAGTATATTTGTGATATATAAATCAATGAAAATACAGAGAAAATAAAATATATTAAAAAAAAAAAAAAAAAAAGAATTAGTGAGCTTTTTAAAAAAACTACGAAAATTATAAATTATGTTAGTGATAGTATCAGTGCCACATCTTCGTTGATGTTAGCTACTTCATATGCCAGAGAGTCCAATACTCTGATAGATTTCTACTTTTGTCTCACTGGTGCAAACGGGAAACTTTATACTGCATGGTGTAACTAAAGTCTATCGACCCATTACTAAAAGTAAAATATTACATAAAGTATAAATCTGCAGCTTGGGAATAGATATTATAGAAGAACTATTCTGATGTCACAAGCTTCTTTTTCTCAGAAGAAAAAACTTCTGAGTCCCTAATGGCAATCGAACCCATGACCCTCTGTTTACCGGTAATCAGAGGGTCACGGGTTCGATTCCCGTTAGGGAATCAGAAGTTTTTTCCTAAGAAGTTTTTTCTTCTGAGAGAAAGAAACTTGTGAGTCAGAATATTTCTTCCATAATATTACATATATATATAATATAGATAAAAGAGTTAAGTATAGAATGTCCCATAGAGATAAACTGATATACTTTAAAACATGCAGAGAAACTTATGGTCTCGAAAACTTTTTTTTAAAATGTGGAATCCCAAAGTGATTTTCAACTGAAGAGTTAGGAAAATTTACGAGTGCATGCTATTAGTATTACAAACATTCAGCATTACAAAACGTTAGACCTTTATCTAAATACTAGGAGACACGGTTAAGTTCTTTATTGGCGTTGCAAGCCAATGTGTGCAAAGAAATTTTCTCTCGGTACGTAATTAATTAGACAGGAGTATGCAAAGAAGTAAAGATGTGTCAAAGTTCTAGCAAAAGCCGTCTGCCTCGTCTGTTTTGTTCCGCAAAAAACCCGAGTTTTTAGTTACAGGGTACATCTGTACACCTACAATCTTACATCGAAACATAGTACATTGTACAAAGCTGCCAAGTCTAAAACGATCCTTGAAATTTTATGTATTTTTTTCAAAACGACTTCATTTTTTTTGTCCTTGCACAGACATGTATGTGTATTTCAAATCTCATGTTTGTCAAGCGATAAGCCACCGGCTTTGCCTGCAAGGACTGGACAGAAGGCAACAGATCTGAAACAAAACTGTATGTCAACAACCACTAATTCGATTATTTTTTCTTGAAAGTTATAATAATTGATTGACTTTTTAAAATTTCTATAAACACCATACCACCACTATTTTAAAAAACGTAAGTCTTTGCCTCAGTCATCCAACAACACACAGTCTGATCGGTCCTGACGCCTATTATAATGATGATATAGGCCCTCTTTTTAATATGGATTCAAACACACCAAACATTCTCTTTTTGAGCTTTAAGACAGTAAGTTGCAGTACCGCACGCACGTTCCTATCATTTGCTGATTGGTTAATCAAATTTTGTAACATTTCATAAATGTCAGAGCAAATGTCAAAATTGACGTATCCCACATACTCAGTTGATCACTGTGAAAGACTTGTTATCGCCCCGCATATCTGATGTTGTTACACAGCTCGCCCAGCTTCCGGTCTTAATTAGCTATCAATTTGATCTCGAATGCGGTAAATTAAAAACACTAAAATAGATATGACAACCGAGCAAATATTATAAATAGCAACCAGAAGGAAAGGGCAATAAAGCGACCACAAGGCCTGAATATTTTATATAAATATGGTTACTTTAGAAGTAATTTAGTTTTGTAGATAAACTATTTGATAACTGTCCTTCTTTGGTTTGCAAGAACAACAAATTCTAGCCAGTTTGTCTGCTTTAAAAGTTTATTGTACTTGACACACGAATGAAAAGCGATTGGTTTCGGACATGATTTTAATCTGTCTTCATTGTCGATAGCTTCTTGCAAAAAATTTCTCTATTACTGAGAGGGGTAGACGCTAAAATTGTAACGCATGGACTCGTAATGTCGTTCATGGTCCCCATATACAGAATTATTACAACTTTTACTGAATCATTCAAAGTAAAAGTTACATAAAGATTTTCATTTTAGTAGTTTTTATATAAAACCGGAAATAGAAAGTGTTTAATTCCAACCATTAGAATCTTGAATGATCTGATTTAGCTTCACGGAAAAGCCGCAGGTACTATTTGCCGCTATCTGAATTATGAAGGCCTTACTTAAATCCAGTAAAGGTTAAATGCCGTTTGACACAGCATAATTTTAAGATTGTCGCGAAGCTATCTACTAGCAGGGCGACACGTGCCTTTATGTGGGGTAAACAAAACTCGCGCTCCATTCATAGCGATGATAAGAGTCGAACAATGTCCCAACATAACAAAAGCCGGCTATTAAAAACAACACTTCTAACTTGTTTGCTAACGAGAGAGACACGCGCAACTATCCAGTATAAGACTAGCTTGCATTGTTTCAACATGTTTACTTGTTCGGCTTTGATGCCCCTCGCTGATTTGGCGTAACACTGCTCAATTTTAAATCTGGGGCGATAATTTTATGGTCGCGGTGGGCGGGATTTTGCATCTGAAGCATTTTTGGAAGAAGTCAATCACGGGGTGTGCATTTTATCGGCTGTCATATTCTTCCAGACAAACTCATGAGATCTGAGATTCTGCTTGATCAGTATTATTGCTACTCAGTATAATATCGGTAGATATATAAATCCAATCTTTATATACACTGGATGTTATTCAAAGCTCTATATTAAAATAAGGTTGGATGGATTCTTTTTCAAGACTCGTCAATGTCATTATGTGCTTTGAATATTGGTGATTGTAAGTAAGACTATTGCTGAAATCCTTTCTGCTTTCTTTCAACTTAATCATGTCTAACTTCCATAGAAACCTTTTATTTCCTTTTCGTGATCATACTTTTGAAAAAAATTGAAAAAAAAACTTGGCTCGTCGATGGATGCCGAGGAGCAAAAAGCGAGCCGCGTGGTCGGATGACGTCAAACCTCTATGCAATGTCGGAACAGATATGAAATTTCTATTTCTGTCCTTCTATTTTCCTCTCTGTGATGTTTAGCAACTGAAAATACCATATGTCTTGGGGTTTATAACAGAGCCTTTTTTAGAAGTCAAAAAAATGTATTTTAATGCCATACCTGGTTTCAGACTCGCGAATCCTTAAATAAACTTCTAACATATTTTAAAATTGTCAATTTGTGCATGTTTGATCTTGCCAAATATAAAACTTGCGTTTTTCTGTTGAATATCTTGGTTCAGTCTTATAACGTTTTTCTAAAATTATGCACCTAGCTCGATATTATTTTTATGAGCCTCCTTTATGTTTAAGAACATTGCGGCACTATTATGAACACGCACGAGTAAAATTGTATTGTACTACAGTACTATTATCTGTTGGTTGTTCAAATTATAATGCAAGCATTTCATGCTCAAAGACAAACAAGACAGTTCATATGGTTTGCCATCTTGTTATGTTGTTTGTCGACGATTACTAAAGCGACCATAAATTTTTAATTACCGTCTTCAGGAATGTGCGAGGTACTTGTAGCTGTACGAAAACTGCTAAATGCGGAAACCGTCTCTCAATTGAAACATCCGGAGGGCTAACGTTAGAACTTTCGCAGAATCTTCTTAATTTTATAACGAACTCCTTCCCTTTTAATTTTGTGAACGGGATTATGAGTCAAGGGGGCTAATTCTTTATCCGACCACAAAACAGAGATGTTTGGGTGGTCGAACCGTTTGTTTACTATTAATACTTATTTCTTTTTTCAGCCGTCTACATTAATGCAGTTTTATATTTTTCCCTTAAAGTTACATTACCTCTTGGAAGAGAGTGTTGCCTAATAGAACTGAACAAGCAATATTGACGATATAGAAATAAGAATATAAATATAATATGGACGATACTGCAATTGCAAGACACGCAACTAGCTCGCCCTTTGAACAATATAAAAATTTTAACTGTTCTTAGAGTGGAATATTTTGTATTTTCTATGTTCGGTAAGTTTCAATAATAACTGTCAGTACTTGAATACAAAGATTGCTTCATTTTCTCTGAGTCACACACTAACAGCGGTTGTTTATGGACATTCGTTGGCGATCTTTTAAAGACCCCGCTGTTTCAATTTGTCAATGCCTGCTGTTAGTTTCAATTGCAAACGGTCACTGATTTGTTAGTAAAAAAAGTCGTATATTTCAATAAAAAATGTTGATGAAATTATTTTGGAACCGACCGCGCCCTTTGATGCGTTTTATTTCAATCGGTGAAACTAGAAATACTATTTGATTTAAATTTTGTCGAAAACTCAACTAGACACAACAGCGAAAATAATAGTTCAGTAGAATAAAGCCGTTAAAAGTTAAATCGTGAAAAAATCCGTGTAGCCACAAGAAAAGTTGAAGTTTAACGGCTAAAAATCAGAGTTAAATGTCATTGTTGATTGATCAAAAGGCTGCAATACTGCAGAAAACATCTACTCTAGCTTGCTCAAATTTTCCCTTGATGATGCAGTGTTTTTTTCCTGTCATGTCCAAATTCTGTAAATATTTGATCTTTTAAACACCTAAAGTGGAACTGTTAATTGCTGCGCTTAATCGAATTATTGGGCCATGATATGACACTCTGCGGTTGTTATCGGTGGAAAATGTCAATGACTCAGCCTCTGAAAACTTCAAATTGAAATCCATACCATAAATTGAAAACTCGGGTAAACTAGCACAAGTTTTTGAGGCGGTTCCCGAGTTTTTTTCATGAAAACAAGTCCTAAGAACAAAGTTCTTTGCAGGCAGAAAAAGTAAGTGTTTCTCTCGAAACCCTCTTGGTAAATGAAGTGTGCTGAAGGAAATGTGTGATTGGTTCCAAACGGTACCCCAATCAACATATTTACACATCTGCACGGAATTATATATTTAGGCGCGGTAGGAAGTTACGAGTCTGGTTTCCGTCAAAACAGTACCCGCTGATGCGAACTTGTAACTTGGCGTTCTCGTGGCCTGAGAACAAATTCTGAACTCGCTTGAATCGCTCGCAACGGTGGCGCTTTGTGATGACGGCAGCGTTTTGCTTGTAAAGTCGAGCGCACAACTTCTTCTAGCTTTCACTCAACTTTGGTTCATCACTGAATTTTTTTGTAGCGACCCACGCGCTAACACAACGGTCTGTAAAAATCCAGAAGTGTTTTTGTCCTAAGCTGAAGTGCAAAAAGCGTCATTCTAAAGCACCAGCGCTGAGCAGAACACGACGTAACTTCTCATCTGTCTTGGCATCTTATCCTTCTGCTTGGCTATAATCCGTAAGTATGTACCGAACACTAAAAGTACTCTTTCCGTTGCTTGTGACTTGTGTTCAGTTATTTCTCAAGAGCAAAGGGGGAGGATTGAAAACCTTATCTGTGGATTATGAATGTACTAAATTAGCCTTTATTACATTTTCGTCTGATTTCTTAACCCATAATCCGGATGATAAATTGCAACACATCATTGTTTGTTTAAAAATGTAGCTGTTCGTTTTAATTCACGTGGTATCTGATTAAAAATCTCGGGTCGAATCGCGGGGTGGTAAATACGAGGAGAATGTACTGTAGCATGAATAGCTAGCCGCCACACGGGACAAAAAAAAACACACAACTAAACCATTGCAAGCCACCTCACCATCTGCACGTATGTCAACAAAATGCCGTTTAAAATCTAAATTATCTTTTCGTTTTTCTTTCCTGACAATGGTTAAAATAAACTTTTCGTTAATTCAATAAATGCTACCTTTATTGATTATCCGTTCAGACGCCAGTTTTTCAGACATTTGCCAGTGCAAAGTTCTCATTTGCATTCACCGCAGACGTCATAACCTTTGACTGGGCGGAGTGGAAAAGAATGAAAACGGGTGGACAAACGGATTAAAATTTCATTCTTTATTGCAGTAATTTTTATATCGAAAGCAATTACTGCAAAAGCGAGAAGTACTTGTTTGTACACTTTTGAAACTCTAATGACTTCCTCGAATATCTTAATTTTGTTGCAGTTTGCTGTGTAAGTCTGCATCTTATTTACCGACATAAGCATGTTAAGAACGACTTGAGTCCGGCACGTGTTCTGTAAAGTCCATGTGAAATCTTTGGGGGTGGTCTTACCGCCCGTGTTTGTGTTATTTTATTTGCATAAAAGCAGTTGATCTTACCGCCTTAAAATAACCTAAAAGTGTGCTTACTGTTTGCTTTGCTTCTCTTTTGATTACCTCGTTGTAGATAATTTGAACTGTAATAATATTTGTTTTGGAGCTACGATTTATTTTGCTTGCTGGATCGAAGCAAGGGAAAACCCAGGTCATGAGGTCACTCGCGGGGTATTGTTCCCGTTGCGTAGCAACAATCGAACCCATCTGCTTATCGCGTTCCGCTTACTACAGCTCATCTATCAATCAGAATAATAAGTCCATCAAGTCGTTCTTCATTCGCTCCTATTAATTACTCGGGAAATTTTTGGACGAAACACGGGTGGTCCAATTGAAATATCAGAGGCACCAAAGAGGGGCACAAGAACAAAAATTCTCATTTGTATTTTGCATAATCAGCAATATATGTTATAGCATGGGATTCAGTAATTACATTCGCTCACACGCTGATTATTCATGCCTAACACCAGAAGAGAGCTAATTATATAACATCTTATGACTTCATTGGAAATTTTAGCTATGATGGAAAAATAGCTGAATACCAGAATAGTGCCCAGAGCTTCTACAAGTTTTTGCAGGATTCCTCTGTTAATCCATAGAGTTTTAAACTAAGCCAATCTAAATTTCAGGGTTTTGTCACGGACTTTTAATGCATCATTCTCCGACAATCAGCCGCAGAAATAGCAAACACCTGTGCGAGGAAGTGCTTTTGTTAAAAATACTTGGTGGCAGTGCAGTGTTCATTTCTTCAACGAGAGAATTCATCTATAGTATTTTCTCACCAATTGAGCTCGGTTATTGGTCCGAACGAATAACTTCGCTATACACTGTATCTTAAAAAGTGGAATAGTTTAGTCAACAGTCGGGTGAGTTTAATTTCTTGCTGTTACAATATCTCGATAAATCGTGTTAAACTTGTTATGAGTAATGAGCGTTTTAATGTTCGCTGAAGCGGTATCGTAAACTTTGTAAACACATAAATTGACAAAAATTCAACAGCATCATATATTATAGATATAATTATGTAGCAACGAAATTTTTACTCCTATTAGAAATTTAAACATTTAAAAACACGAAATTTTGTGTCATAACTACTGTACTGGGGAGTCCCCTATGACGGTCATATGAAATTTAGGTTAAGTAATTTACTATTATAATATGGTGATTGTGGCTAAGGCAATTAAGCAGTTTTTGTCTGACTCGGTGAATGTTTAAGCGCAGATATTAAGTCATATCCAGTTTATCTTTTGTTATTCAATATAAAAGTACTTAAGAAAATTGCATGGCACGTGTAAATCCCAAAACATTTTATTGTAATAGACTATGGTTATGCTGCTGTCTGTAGAAATTCTTTGAAAGGAAAGTATCGCGTTTTAGAATACGGTCTACTGTACGGAGATTTATATAAATATGTTTAACTCTTTGTTTTTTTTTCATAATTTTTCCCGGCTTTTCATTTTATTGGGTCTAATAAACGAAGCCGTTGCCTTGAACTGTCGTAGACTAAACTCACTAAAACGGCTTCAGGTTTTATCGAGATTGTAATCGAAAGAACCCATATGTTAGTGAAAGCTTATTCTAGATATTTTGACGATACAGATATGGCCTGAGAAAACTCTGTCATCAATTAGGAAACTACGAAACAACAGCGAATAAACTTAACATACAACACTGGAGACACATTTGCCGCAAAAGGAAGCAAATGACAAAATTGAACTCGCACCAACTAGAGTAATTGAAAACTTTCTTAGTACATAGATCGGTTTTCCGGTATTTCCGGATGAAGTCACACTTTAAAATGTTACACCACAAATCTAGCTAGTCATTTGCGGTGATGCCTTCCCTGCTACGAACGTCTGATACCTCTCACACTTTACAGCTACTGCGGTTAAAATTACTCGTAGAGCCAGTAACTGGAATGTTTTACGTGGAAAGGCGCGGATAGTGTTTAGCCGGAACAAACTTTGAGGTAGACTTTAAAAAAACGAAAGCGAAAAGTTCTGTCACAATTTTTGTCGTAGGCATGCAGATTTTTTGACGTGTCTGTGCTTGTCCAGACTTTTACTTTTCGGTCTTAAGGCGCCAACTGTTTGATATGGTTTCGTCTGACAAAACCCAAGTTTTAGATTACAGCCATACAGGCTGTGGGCATTTACAGCATTGAAAGGTCGTTTAGTGCACTTAATTTCACAGCAGAGTACAAGCGGATTTAATAGACAGTTTAGCCCAAATGAATGGCTCATTTTCGCGGGCCAAAACAAACTCGATGTTTGACTTGTGGGTTTTGATGAACCGCACACACAATGAAACTCGGCCATGCGATTACTGAATACAGGCAATTAATATTCTTTAGCTTGTAAGTACTTATTATTTGTAAATACGTGGGAAAATACCTGATTGAGTAGACGAACTGTGAAATTTATTACTTTACATTAAAACGGGTTTTTTTTACTTTATTTTGCAATTTTTGCTAACCGTGATTTTATGTATTTTTTTCTCTCTCTCTCTTTTTCAGAATATATCATCAAACGAAAGATTTCCATTCCAAGCCTCTAAGAAAAGAGGGCCAGTTATCCTAAAGGTTAATTTCGTCTTCCAAAGCTATTTTGAAGTTCATGCAGTTAAGAAATTCTCCTCGAAGTCGAACGACGGCAGTTTTGAAAGCAGATAGCATCTTCGCCCCACTTACACGGGTTCTGCTCATATTGTCTGTCGTTAACCTAACTCCAAATGTAAGTATTACCAAATTAAAATTTTTAGATTCTCTATTTTGCAAAATCTAATTAATTATGTCTTTCACTGTGTTTTTATGATGGGACTTTTATTTTTTACCCAGTCAGGAATTTGCCGATAATGCAGTTGTTTTCATGGTTGGACAGACCGAAGTCATTAACTTTCCAATGTTTTGTTTGCAATGTTTTGTGATGGTTCCTTTCAAATCAATCCTTACACGCCAAGGAAATGTCAATCCTTCGACTTCTCTCTCGTATCTCAGTGATAGTTCTAGAGATAACAGCGTTATTGCCTCGTACTGCGACGCCTTGTTTGTTTCTCTACGGATATAGGACCTCTTTCCAATACCGGTTTGTTTTCACACGCAACGCGATGTTTATCAATATACTTCACTCACATTCCTACCATTGTTTTTGTTAGAGCGACTATATCTTGTGCAATATTTAAATCAACCAATTCTAAGAGAAATTTCTGAACACACTGATACGTAAAAATGAACTTTTTTCATTGTTGGTGGCTTTTCAAAAAGATCATCACCTAACCGCAACTGTGTTTTTAGCAGACGATAGTTTCCTGCCAAAAGACCATTAACTTTGAAGCAATTTCTTCAGTTGTATCCTCGTGGCTCAAACTTGCCCAAATAAGTCTTTGTTGTAGAGCTTATAATTTATCTCAATACATTCCAAGACGGTCGAAAGGAATAATTTTGATTCGCCGCTGTCCCACTACTTTTTTATTTTAATTTTCACAATGTCCCGTATTAAGTATTGTCAAAAGTTTACTCTCGTCATTTCTTAAGTACTGTTCTATAATTGAATTCATTTACTGTCGGAAATAGACCTCTATTGGGAATTCACTTCTCACTAAATGCAATCACAGTACTTTAAGCTCGCAACAGCGTGTTAGATTCCGTGTAACGCGCTATAAACACATTTTGAAGCCAAGCATAGACCAAGTAAAAAAGAACATTTAAACTTGTAGGACAGATAATTGACTAGTTATTTTATTTGCATCAATTGTTTCCCCGATTTTTTTGTCGCAAATTAGCATTTCTTTACGAGTACATTTTTTCATAAATTTCTGACTCGAGGCTGCTTGAGAGCTATCAAAGTTCCCATTGTATGAAATTGTACCTGAAGATATTTCTACCGCCAAATTGCTTTGGATCAAGAACTGTATTTGTTCACCATCAAAATTTACAGCCTTTAAACTTTAACGCCTATCTTCGTAATTTTTACACTCGCTGGCATTTAACGCAATCTCGCGTGTTGTTTTCATAAGAAAAAGCCTGTCTCGTCGAAACAAAATATTTGTCGTTCTTTTATAATTTATAGTTGTAAGACAAACAAAACTTTGACAAAAGACCAACGTTGTGTTTTTGAAGAGCTTCTATTGACTGGTGTTGTTTATGAGTTGGTCCGGTGAGTTTCCCGGCTGTCGCAATAAATGGGGGCATCACTCTATAAGCCAGGCCGTTGCCAGAAAAATATAACGACTGAGTCAGTGTCGATAGTCTAATTCTTTTCCTGGGTACTTTTATTTTTGGGTGTTTATATTGAGTAAACTACACGCTTTTGTTATAACAACAATTTAAGAACAAGCTCGAGCTGAGGCTCGATAACTGAAAAAGTTTTTCTGATAGAAAATTAACTGAAACTCGTAATTTAACTTAGCAGTACAGCATAAAACATGAAAAGATTCGTTGTAATTTGATCCTTACAGGCTGCTCAACAAACAATGAAGATAGTTCGACTCAAAATGTAGTCGTACAATGCATCTGTTCCTGCAAGGCGTGCCTTGTTCGTATTTCGTTTTTACCGCTCAAAAGAAAAAAATTAAGAACAAATTGAGGCTGCAGTCGCCAAAATATTAAGAAAATGAGCTTCGGTAAAATTTACGTGATAACTGTTAAGAAAACGTGCAAACGTATTTTTGGGATCACGCATTTTTGTACAAAAAATTTCAAAAGCTAGCGATATCTAGTTGACAGTTGCTTTTTTAATGTAAAACAAAAACTAACAAAAGGAATGAGTTAACTGCCTCGGTTGCCTCCTACTGGCTACTGTGCTGTTTCAGTCTAAACCAAAATCTCTAGGTTTTCTTGCTTTGCATAAGATCATTAACTACAGCCACTACACACACCAAATATCTAAAATAATTTTGTTATTATCAGTACACATGACTTAAAGTAGTTTCAACAGCCAAATAAGCCTCTGGCCGGCTTGGGCATTCAATGTATATTCTCTGCAAAGAACATCAAATAAAGTTTATTTATTATTTATTTATTTATTTATTTATTTATTTATTTATTTATTTATTTATTTATTTATTTATTTATTTATTTATTTATT
>JAODFW020868363.1:0-11269 GCA_027575235.2 Palythoa mutuki
CGATCTAGAACATAACATGTATGCCTTGTGCAATTACATTTAGCCCTAAAAATTTTAGAAAATAGGAAGTTAATCTGTTTCAAAATTAATTTTTCGCTAAACAGGTTGTTGTACAGAGGGTTTCTAACAGCCCATTAGGTTCTTAAAAACTAGAGTCTTACTAGTGAGTTTTTACTGTATTTAACTTTAGATTCTCACTGTCAAACAAATGCTGTTATTTTCAGCCACAGGGCAAAATGGTGTCAAAAACTGAAAATCGAACAGTAAAATTTATCATCTTACCTTGTTTTGAAATTATTCGGCAGTCCTTCGGGAAGCATGTTCATTACTTCAATTAACAAGTAGTATAAGCAAATCTTTTCTGACGTCATTGTTTACATTCTGCTTAAAAGCTTGCGATGGAGAAAAAAAAACAGTAAAAAGGAATCGAGTTCAAAACCTGAGAAAGCCAAAGAAAGTGAGGTTAGCATGTTTCCCACTACTCCTGGAATTCCTGGAAAACTCCTGGAATTTTGAAATTTTCTTCAAGGGCCCTGGAAAACTCCTGGAAAAGCAGATAATTTCCCCGTACTCCTGGAATTCTGTGGAGAATTTTTCAACAGTTTTATAAACAAACCAAAATATACCAGCTATCGTGGGCGAAATTGATTTTGAAATTACTTGGTATCGTTTTGTTTTTGCCGAGAGGGAATTTGGGGTTGGACCTGGAAAAATACATTTTCTACCCTAGAAAACTCCTGAAATTTTGTTATCGTTTGTCAGTGAGAACCATCGGTTAGAGACCAAATTTCGGTTCTATACATCCTGTTTTAGATATTGGTGTGCAAAAAAAACGCAAAACCACTGGGTGGCAAAACCGTTAATGAGTTATTACATTCTTTGTAAAATTTCCAATGTTTAAAAACGCATCACGGAAACAGTATTTAACATGTCGTTCTCATTTTCTCAGAAGAGGTTTATTTTGGAAAGCTCTTTTAATATTCAGTACTTATCAATTTGTATCTCAGTTAGAAAGAGAGGTACGTATGCCAATAAAGCAAATAATGTAAACAACTATTCACCTCTAGCTCAACGAGTATTAAGCCTACCGTATACGTACCTTCTGGGCTGTTTTGCGTCAAAACGATATACAGTGCGTCTGTTTTAAACCGTGGATACCTAAACCTATATATCAAGCTAATACAGCTGGCTTTGATTTGAACTGTACTAAAAATTTTAAATTAAACCAAAAATTTAGATTTTTTACGTTCTCTAAAAAGCGCCATAATTACTAGTTTGCCTGTGGGCAATCCAGTTTTGAAATGCCTTCTGTGTTTTCTTTTCTTCGCGAGAAAATCCAGTTCTTGCGCAATACGACATGCATGGTTCGCACGCCCATATCTGAATTTTGTCGGCGCTGTGAATTTTTAATTGTGTGGCATGGAAACGAACTACAATTCTACGTTTGCACTTACGTCATCAACTGTGCTAAAATTTTTATATTTCAAGCCGGCGTTGGTGGGTTATGCATGTGGGGTTTGATTTTCTACGTGACCATGTGACCTGTTAGTCGATTATGTCTATTTCTTTTCTTCTCGACCTTAAATTAGCGGCAAATGCAATAATAATTTATAACGGAGTTACGCAGAAATCAGGCTTGGATCGCCGATCGGTTTGATAATATATACAACTTTTTGGGCAAAGAAGAAGCCAAAGCGATGAAATAGCTTTGAATATGAGAGAGTAAAGCTGAAATACAAATCTCGAGAGTGGAATGTTTTCAAAGACAAAGTACTCGGTTTACCTATGGATCGCAGGCCAATAACGCCGATTGTTTTAGCTGTGACATGCAAGAATTTGATAGAGTAAAGCTGAAATACAAATCTCGCAAGTGGAATATTTTCAAAGACAAAGCACTCAGTTTATATATGGGCGGCAGGGCGGATTCGCCGATTGTTTTTAGCTGTGACATGCCAGAATTTGAAAGAGTAACTAAGGCCCGGGCCAAACGTCGAACTTCACATTTGCCGAATCTGATGCAAATGAGGTAGAAAAATAGGATTTGCTCATGTAGAACTCACTTTTTGTACTTCTGAACTCACTCTTAATATCTCAAAGTTCACAAGCGACACGCAAAATGGCCGCCGCTAACAACAATAACGAGTCTAGACCATGAGGTCTGCCAAATATGGAAAACTCGATACCAGTCTCCAGATATTACTACACCATCCCCTCCCGTAAATGGGCCGAATGGGGCAGTGCAAAGTTCAGGTTTCTATGAGTCAATTGTACAATCCAACGATGGTTTAGCAACAAAAACACAATATAACAATTCATAATTGAATCAAACTCAACAAACATTTTCTTATCTGGTGCTGTAATCCTGCAGTGTCCTATTTCAGTCCTTGGGAAATACGCCTCTTCAGCTTCCGAGCTTTTGCTAACCACACTGGCTTCAAATGCTGTATCCGCTCCTCTTGTTTATGTTTAGCTTCCTCTAATCTTTGAAGTTTTTCTTGCAAGGACGTTACAGTGTCTCTAAGTTCAACAGATGAACATATCCAATCTCCATATCTTTCTGGGGGTTTTCTTGATCTCTGTGGTCTACCTCCTTCCTCATCATCACAATCCGACAGGTCAGAAGTGACAATCTCTGTCTCTTCGATGGTACCTTCCGCAACAGGCTCATCTAACATACTACAGGTTTCTTCCTGGTCAATTTCGGTCGGTGGACTGTCATCTAGCAGTACCGGTTCTAGTTCAGCTTGCTCAGCATCACAACTTTGTGAATCAAATACGATAACAGGTTCCACGTTGTTGGTTTCATCATCACTGTCCTCATCACTTTCAACCATATCAATATGTTCATTCCCACTAGCTGTTCTGTCATTGGTACTTACTTTAACTTGTACTTGGTTCTTAGGAGCTGCTTGATGTTTATCAACAGCTGCCTTGCGTTTGTACAGTTTCAAGTTGTTGAAGTGCACTATCTTGGCGGTACTTGGAGAGCTGCCTAGTTTCTGTATCTTATATGTGACTTCTGCCACTCGTTCAAGCACTGTGAATGGACCTCTCCAACTGCGATGAAATTTGGCCGCCTCACCCGGCTTTAAAGCAGGGCTGTACAGGAATACTTGGTCTCCACTTTGGAATGCAGAATCTTTAATACCTCGGTCATAATATTCTTTCTGTCTACACTGTGCGGTCTGAAGGTTCTCTCTGACATGTCGATATGCCTCAGTCAAATCTTGTTTAAGTTTAGTAGCAAAAACACCGTATGACGAGTGTTCCTCTTGGTCGGGCACTCCCATCATAATATCAAGAGGCAGTTTCATTTCTCTTCCATACATGAGGTGAAATGGAGTATACCCTGTCGATTTATGGATACTGCTTCGATATGCCATCAGGCACGCACCAATTTGTTCATCCCACCTTTCAACGTTCCCATCAACTTTAGCTTTGAGAAGGCCTTTTAAGGTACGGTTCCAGTTTTCTCCTTGACCATTGCCAGCTGGGTGATATGCTGTCGTTCGAGTTTTTCTGATCCCCAAAAGTTGGCACATTTCTTTGAAGACCTGCGATTCAAAGTTGCTCCCTTGGTCAGAGTGGATATTATCTGGCACTCCATAGCGATATACCCAACCATCGACAATAGCACGTGCGCAGGTAGTTGCTTTCTGATTCTTTAAGGGGAATGCTTCTGCCCACTTTGTATAGGAGCACTGTACCGTGAGGATAACACAATTTCCTTTCTTAGATCTTGGCAATGGACCAATGATGTCAATGTGAACTCTCTGCATGGGATATGTCGACGGCATAGATTGCAGTGGTGCTTTCAGTTTCCGTGGTGGGGGTTTACACTCAGCACAAGTCTGGCAGGAGGAGCAGTAATCGGTCACAACTGTTGCTAGGCCGGGACGCCAAAATCGGGCTTGCAGTTTCTTTAATGTTTTAAACTGTCCTAAGTGTCCACCTTCAATACCACCATGTATTCTCTCGAGTGTTGGTTCAATCAACTTTTCTGGTAGAACAATGCGTGGTGCCCACTTCTTGTTGTTTGTGGCTGGGCATAAAAGCAATACTCCATCCTTAAGGCTCAAAAATTCAAACTTAGCCCATAAAGCTCGAGTTGTTGGGGTCATGGTTTGCAGTTCTTTCCGATCTGGTTTTGTGTTGCTCTGCTGTAGCCTTGTGATAACGCAATTGATGTCAGCATCCTCCTGTTGGGCTCTGGCAACTTCGCTTACAGACTGGGGAAGATCTGTCAACTTGAATACTTTAGGTTTTTTGGTGGAGCCCCCATTTGACAGAATTGATGTAAATAACGCCTCTGTATTACCACATGATGGGCACTCTCCGTGACGGCGACGAGAGGGTCTTCTTGACATAGCATCAGCATTTGTGTGATATTTACCTGGACGATGGTCAACGACAAAGTTATACTCTTGAAGTCTTTCGAGCCACCTCGCAACTTGACCCTGGGGTTCCTTGAACGATCGGAGCCATTTAAGGGCACGGTGATCAGTCCGAGCAGTGAAACCTCGTCCCAACAGATAGTATCTGAAGTGATCGATGAACTCCACGAGGGCCAACATTTCTAATCGCGTGGCGCAATAGTTCTGTTCAGGTGGCTGAAGAGATCGGCTGCCGTAAGCTATAACACGTTCAGTGCCATCAGGTTGTTTCTGAGACAAAACTGCTCCAATCCCCTTCTCCGTGCTTGCATCAGTGTCCAGTATGAACTCTCCAGCTTCAGGTCCAAAACTTGGATAAGCAAGGACTGGGGGTTTAACCAAACACTCCTTAAGCTCAGTAAAGGCTTTTTGCTGCTGTTCTGTCCATTCAAATTGTCTGTTCTTCTGAAGCAAACGACGCAATGGCTCTGATTTGGCTGCAAATCCTGGTATGTAACGACGATAATATGATGTCAAGCCCAGGAAACTCCGCACCTCTGCAACACTTGCTGGGGTTGGCCATTCTCGTACAACTCTGGTTTTCTCAGGATCTGTCTCGATACCTTTCACTGACACCACATGCCCCAAGAAATTAACACTTCGTTTCAAAAAGGAGCATTTCTTCCTCTTCAGCTTTACCTTAGCTACTCGCAATCTCTCGAAGACCAACCGGAGACGGGCAAGGTGTTCGTTGAAATTGCTCGACCAGATAATAACATCATCCAGGTAAACCAAGCAAATTTCCCATGTGAGACCTTTCAATGCAAGATTCATGACACGCTGGAAAGTCCCAGGGCCATTTGTGACCCCAAATGGCATACAGGTCCACTGGAATTGTCCCCTGTGTGTTACGAATGCAGTTTTGGGTCTATCCTCTTTTGCGACTGGTACCTGCCAGTAACCGGAGGCCATGTCTAAACAGGAAAACCATGATGCACCTTCAAGTGACTCAAGAATATCATCTGTCCTCGGCAAGGGCTGAGCATCCTTGACAGTCACAGCATTGACTTTCCGGTAATCTATGCATAGACGATATGATCCATCTCTTTTCTTCGCTAACACAATAGGACTACTCCAAGGGCTAACAGATTCTTCTATTCGTCCGGTTTTTAGCAACTCTGACAGTTGTTGATCTACCACATGTCGCTTATGCGGTGGCAAACGACGGGGTGCTTGCTTGATTGGAGTTGCATCACCAGTGTCAATCTTGTGTTCCATGAGGTCTGTCCTCCCTAAGTCATTGTCGTTTTCTGCAAACAAATCACGAAACTCTTCCAGGAGGGATGAAAACTCTGATATTTGGTCAGCAGATAATTCATTGTCTCGGGTAAAGTCACTTGTTTCATGTTCAGGTATTTCGTTTTTGTCAGTTTCTTGTGGTGCACTTGTAATGCTCTCAGCCACACTGAACAAATTAACTGACCCGAAGTCATGGTGTAGCGGGTGAAAGTACCCAAGGACTTTACCTGGTTTCAGAGTGATATGTTCATCTGCAAAATTGGCGAGACGGACTGTCATGAGATTTCCCAATGGAACGGTCAAAGAACGGGCCATGCGTATACCTGCATCTGTGCCAAGTCTCCCCTTGTCTTCTACTATGCCAGGTGTACCGTTATTTCTTTCATATCCATTCTCGAGCTTTGCTGAAATCACAACTTCTGTACCTGGATCAAACTTGACTTTCTCCCTCAGTACAACACGGCATAAGGTAGGTGGGCATTTTTGGAAATGAATGGGAACTTCTGTGTCTTGCACCAAGAATGTGCCGGTGTCATATGCAATTCTACACCCATGGTCCCTGAAAAAGTCTGATCCCAGAATAACAGGCTGAGAGACACCCTGCACAATCACCATAGGAACAACCAGAGTTAAGTTTCCAAGTCGAAGTTTAATTGGGACACGGCCTTGCACAGGTAAACTCTCCCCATTTGCCATGGTTAGGGTTGCATCTAGTGGTTCCAAGTGTTCAGGACAGTAAGTTCCACTCTTTCTCCATGTTTCCTCATTCAAAATACTAATTGTAGCCCCAGTATCTAACATAATTGGAGTCTGTTTGTGGTATATGTGACCAGTGACATAGACACCACTCCCACTTAAAGTATATAGGGAATGTTGTTCATGTTGTTGGAATGTTGTTCCCACCCTTGTACCCTGCATGGAGGCCAGTTTTCCTAATGAAGGGACTGACTGCCCCCCGACAGCCCCTTGTTCCCGTTTCCCGCCTGCTTGGGGCAATTTCGCGCAAAATGTCCCACTTGATTACAGGAAAAACACCTCACTTCTCCCCCCCTTGTTGGCGCCTGGGTGACAAAATTACTACGCACTTGTTTCTCCAAATCATCTATTCTCTTATTCATTTTGGTAATTAATTCCTTTAATTCCCTGAACTCTGAGCTGTTTGCAGACAAAGTATAACACTGGGGTTGAGATTTTCCTTTTGGGGGCAAGGGTTTTACATTACTTGAGGCACGGCGGGCACTTTCAAGTTGTCGTGTCATTTTGACAGCTTCATTGAGGGTTGCAGGCTGGTGCATGAATAATTTTTCCCTTATCTCATCTGATGTTGAGACCCCTTCTAGGAACTGGTCCCGTGCAAGCTCAGCCCTGAACTCGAGAGAGGCGTCCGGGTAAGCATTCTCTGCCAGTTCGAGCAGGGAGTCAGAAAAGCCGTCAAAATCTTCTGTTGATTTTTGCTTCCGGGCACGAAACAAGAGTTTATAATCACCCCGAGTTTTGGTGGAGTCAAATCTTTCAATTAACTTGGCTGTAAATTCCTGGAAATTTAAATCACTGGGAAGCCGAAGTAGTTCTACGGCCCTGTACGCCTGCTGATCAAGTAGGGTCACAAGGAAAGCTTTTCGTTCTGAGCTAGGAATTCGTACCAGTTCAATATATTGGTTTAATTGTGAGAGCCACGAGCGGAAGTTTTGCCCAGGTGTATAATACTTCGGTACTTTAGCATGAGGTGAAATTTTGGACTCACCTGAGCTATCTTGCTTCACCTGGCGATGGCTTTCTTTCAAAGCTTCCACCATGGCGGCGACAAAGTCCTTCATCTGACTTGAAGATTCCGAATTTGTCGAAGAAACTGCACTGTCATTCTGTGTTTCGTTGGTGTCCGAGCTGTCCATAATTTCTCTGAATTTTTCCTCCTTTCTTTTGTTTTGTTTTCACCGCTGCCACCAATTTGTAGAACTCACTTTTTGTACTTCTGAACTCACTTTTAGTATCTCAAAGTTCACAAGCGACACGCAAAATGGCCGCCGCTAACAACATCAATGAGTCTAGACCATGAGATCTGCCAAATATGGAAAACTCGGTACCAGTCTCCATATATTACTACACAAGCACAAACTATCTACGTGCAACAACAGGCCAGTTTTGTGGCTGTTTATAAGACTTTGTATGAGCAGATATTCTTAGAATTTCAGTTTAAAGAATACTCGTTCTATTAGCCTCCTTCGTTTTTCATCTCAGTACCAGAATTGCACCCTGAGGGGCTGTGCAAAATTACATTTATACGGGGCCCGCCAGAGCAGAAAGGCGCAGGGTACAGACTTCTTTTGAGCATTATCGAAGCGGGACATAAAATTTTTTCCTGTGTTCGAGACGAGACCTATGTATTTTTGGTAAATCTCTTTGGTGAGCCCATAACATTACTCACCCACTCTCTCTACAAGAATCTGATTTCAATGTTTCATCTATGTGTCTCAATGCTTCCTGTTGCCAGTATATTAAAGAAAATTAAAAGCTCAATAAAATGTCAACTAAGTCTAAGTTACAGAATGTGGCGGGAAAGGAACATTTTTTGAGTGCAAAACGTTTTTTATCCTGCGAACTGAAATGGGGCGCACACTATGGTTTTGCTCTGGCGTGGGTATACAATAAATTTAGCAGGGCGCCTGATTCAACTCTGCTCTGCCGAACTCATATAGTCATAAGATTTGTGAATAGTCGAATAATTATTTTGTATAATGATCAAAGAACGTTAAAAGTTAACGCTACCTTGCAAATAGCCGAGAGTCACAATAGACTGAACAGATCCCAGTTTGTTTGTTGCTTTACAGACATAAGAACCGCTGTCTTCTCTCTTAAACGACCTTATTGTCAGTTTGCCGTCTGTTGTTGCAAACCGTCCAGGAGGCATAGAGAACAAAGCACGTGACCACTGAACTCTTGGTCGGGGGTTTCCCTGTGCTTTACACGTGAGTGTCACTGTTGATCCACGGCATACTGTTCTAAATGGGGCAGGCTTTGAGCTGAACCTTGGAGAACCTGTGCAATGCAATACTTTATTCAGATTCGATCACTTAGAAACTTATGAGTTTCATTAAAACGTTGACATATGAGTAAAAATGAACAATCTTTCATGAGCTGTAAATTTTTTGTTACCTTCGTCAAATTTTTATCCACTATTAGCCATGATATTTCGTGGTGATTTTCTTTTCATAATCACAAAACTAAGATTTATTGTGTTCAAAGAACGCATACTTACCGTGCCCTTTTTCGCGGACTCAGACTTTTAGTCCGGCCAACAAATCAACCGTTAAAAAAAATCCTTATTTTAAAACCGATTTTTGGTATTTCAGAGCTTATTACTCAGAATTTAGGAAACATCGGGAAAAATAGTTAGGTTATTGTTCATACATAGCTTTGCAGGTTAACAATTTTATATTTTTAATCTTAACTGTAGCCCTATTCAGTAATCGATTATCTGCTGTGTTGTCAGCGTGGTGGTCCCTGATAGTGTAGTGGTTAGCACTGCTAGTGGCTAGCACGCTTGACTAATAATTCAGGCATCCTCACGTCGCTAGCATTATCACATCACTGATCTGCTGTGTTGCCAGCGTGAGGGTTCCTGATAGTGTAGTGGTTAGTACTCCTGACTAGTAATCCAGGGATCCTCACGTCGCTAGCATTATCACATCTGTAATCTGATGCATTGCCAGCGCGGTGGTCCCTGATAGTGTAGTGGTTATCACTCCTGACTAGTAATTCAGGGATCCTCACGTCGCTAGCATTATCACATCTGTAATCTGATGCATTGCCAGCGTGGTGGTCCCTGATAGTGTAGTGGTTAGCATGCCTGACTAATAATCCAGGGATCCTCACGTCACTAGCATTATAACATCGGTAATCGGCTGTGTCGTCAGCGTGACGGTCCCTGATAGTGCAGTGGTTATCACGCCTCGCTATTCGGGGCAAAACAACGACAGGCCACTATATCAGAATTCAAAAGTTAGCCTTGACTTGATGGTTAAATTGTTTGTAAGCAATAGAGCAATATTCGGAAACGGCAATTTCATGACCTTAGTCATAACATTGAGCGCACATTGCAATCAGTTTTCGTGAGCCAGAAATAAAGAAACTTTAAGTGAAAAGAAATTAAGCCGTCAACTATTAAGCAGCAATGCGTTGTGAAGTCTCGACCGTTTTGATTTGATAATGATGTTATGGAAACGTCGAAAAATTATCTTACATAGCTAGCTTTTGAACT
Organism: Palythoa mutuki; assembly: GCA_027575235.2. Classification (NCBI taxonomy): domain Eukaryota; kingdom Metazoa; phylum Cnidaria; class Anthozoa; order Zoantharia; family Sphenopidae; genus Palythoa; species Palythoa mutuki. The sequence continues at coordinate 9,931 of JAODFW020868363.1, forward strand.
TTTTGATATTTTTAAAGAATATTTTATTGCAATATTTTATAGTTGTTAAACTGATATTATCAATGCTATTATTATTATCATTATTATTTACAATATATTGTTTTAAAGCCCCTTATCATTATAAAATATTTGATGACTCACCTTCAACGTTTAGGGACGCAGTATTATTATCAGTTCCCAGTATATTCTCAGCAGAACAGACATATGATCCTGTGTCGTTTATTATAGCACTCGTTATTTGCAGCTGTCCATCTTTACCAACTTTCATTCTTCCTGCCACAGAAAATCCTCTTGGTGCACTCCACATCACACGTGCTGGAGGATTCCCGGTTGCCGTACAATGGAACCAGGCGGTCTGGTTCTCAGTAATGGTCAGTGACGCGGGTGATACCAACACTTTAGGGGCTGATATAGACTTTCCTGGTTCACCTTTCATTCCCGGCGGTCCCTGCGGTCCCATAGGCCCTGGATCTCCCTTATCTCCTTTCTGTCCTTTTGTCCCTGGTGTGCCCATAATGCCTTTCTGGCCTTGTTTTCCCGCTTTGCCTGAGCTTCCTTTAAAACCTCGTTTACCCCGACGCCCTCTCGCTCCTTTCTGTCCGGGTGGTCCTTGAGGGCCTGGTACACAAACCTTGTGTGACTGTTGGCATATTGACAGTGGAGTAAAAGAGTGAAGTTTCTTGTCAATATCCCGTAAGAGCTGTTGTAAACTGCGAACGTTTTCTGTTGCGTTGTTTGTGCTGCGTCGTACGCGAGTATTTGGGGTTTCCTCATTTTTCTTTTCCATCATTTGTTCTGTAAAAGTCATTGTAAATTACACAATAAAGTTATATTCACGTTCCTTCTCTCCATACCTCTCTGAAGCACACCTAATTTACTTACTTCTTGTTAACCTCCTTAGTTTTTGTTTTTATGGCGAAAATGATGACGCCTATGTCCAAAAGATCATCGCATGTGCTGTGGCTTATATTTCAGTATACGTGTTGCCGGGGCTCTATGAAACCGTACTTATGTTAATGTATCATAAATTCTACTCAGCTCTAAAAATTTGAGTATGATGATGGATGACAAGAAGTCTTCGAAACGTCCAACAATATTTGCGTTCAATAGGGTCAATTGGTCGAATCTGGAACTCGGGGGCAAGGGTGAGCTATTCCCTAGCCGTTTTTCCGCCGATTTTGTGTGGTTTTTTCTTATATGCTTGCGCCTTGTTCTACTCTTGATCCAGAAATTGAAAGCTATTTGAAGCTGACTATTAAGAAATATTGATCAAAATCTCCCAACTTTAACCAATTTTGATTATTATTCACCTCATGATTTTCATAGTTCTATTCCATTA
>JAODFW020869341.1:0-11269 GCA_027575235.2 Palythoa mutuki
TTTAGGGGAAAGAACAAAGTACATAACTCTGAATGGTAATAAACTGACATTTAAAGTTGATGGATGTGCGTATAAAATTATATATCTACAAAGTTACAAGAATAGAAAAAAGCAACCTGCAAGTTGTAAAGCCTGAACATTTTACACACAAACCAAAATGAGGATGATCGGAAATTATCCATGACAGTTCCCGAGCAGAATTAGCCTACCAAATTAAATTTCAATTTCAATATTTACTTGGGAAATTTTTTGCGTGTAACCGACAGTGTCAGTCTAAAATGAAACCCAAGCCAAAACCAAGCCAAATTGTCATGGGAAAGTTTCTGCTGTAACCACAGCCTTTGTTTGCTAACCAAGAGTTTTTATGCTTTAGAATTGAAAATATTCCACAATGCAGTGAACCACTCCTGGCAGCTCTAAACTCTCTGTTGAAGGCAATTGCAGCAGACTGTCGTGGACAAGTGTGTACTCTGGGAGAAGATTTCTTCCCAGTCTTCATTCAGATTTGGAAGAAAAAACCCAGTCAACTGCAAAAGGTAAGCACGTTTTCTGGCTTTTCATGTTACATTCCAAATTTCATGATGTGTGTTCTTTAATTCTAATTTCAAGGGGGCATGATTCCTTACAAACATACAGTGGATGTTAAAAGGTTTGTGGTTTGATCAATATGAAACACTTTGTTTATTCAAAGCTGAGTTGAAACTTTTCTATGATTCCAGAACTGGTCTCTCAGTACAAATTTCAACAAGTGGCTGCAATTAATCATCAGGCGGCCATAATATATTTTTACACGCACAATTTTTTAAGTCAAAGAGAAATCTAACAGCCACTACAGGTGGGCTACCTTTGTTCAAACTGCATAACTGTGTACACTAAAGCAGACAACTAAGTTCAGGAGAAATTGAGTGTCAAAAATTTAAATGGAGGTGGAGGATTGCTTGACAGGGTTAGGGTTAGGGTTAGCGACACAACTTGCTCTATGGTTTCTACCAAGATTCAAAATTTTGAGTGTTTTTTTAATTACAATAAAATTTCATTCTCCTGTCTTCTAGTACTCCATGTTTTGTAGATGAGCAAGGAACTATTTACTTGATTCCTAGGACCAACTGGTGGAGTTTATGCAGCTTCAGATCTGTAGTCACCACCCTCATGGAGCTCAGACAGAGAGTATGGGAGCATGGTCAACAAACATCAATCATTGGAAGGTAATACTTGGTTTAATAAAAGTGAGAGGATAGAGTATGGACACATTTTTATTATTGAAGTAGTGATCGGTATAAAAACTAGGGTGGTAACAAAAGGCCAGGGCAATCAACTTTCGGTCATCTGGATGTCTGAGACGAGTTAGCTTGTGGACGAGAAACTTTGCAAAAGCACTTGTCTGCATGGACGAGCAGAATTTATAGATCAGTATTATACAGTATCATGCATAAGCATTGCAGTAAATTATAAAATTCTGCCATTAAAAGAAGCATTCGCAGTGTGTTCAGTATTTTCTGTCTTCAGACTTCCAATTTCAATGCAATATCAGATATAGGTAGGCTGTGTCTGCAGAGGTGGTTTGTAAGTGTAAGACAAGTATGACTGTCACTGTGTGACAGAAACAATTTGATTCGTTTTCGCATCTTTTGGGGAATCTTGCTTTGTTAGCTGGAGTACCTTTAAGTGACAGCAAAGTTATTGTCAATTATTGCTCATGTGATTTGTGTTCAGAAACTTTTGAATCAGTTCTGTTACTAAAGTAAAACGTATTATCTTCTTCGAGAAGACACGTTTGTTTGCGATTTCTAATGTTCATTAACTCTAAGAAAGTAACACATTTCTTAAGCAATATATGGGACAAGTGAAATTTCCTTTGGACAAGTGAAACTCGAATCTTACTTGTCCGTTGGACAAGTGGGAAAAAGGAAAAGTTGATTGCCCTGAATAGGCTTGCAGCAATTGGCTTTAGACCCATTTCCCAATGGTGGATTTTCTTTAGACTGGGCCAAAGTGTGATACAACGGGCAGCAGTGCTTGAGAGCTTTAAAAAAGATTGGTCGCAATGCTTTTTTTCAGAATTTTTTTGGGAAAGTAAATGTTATACCAATCAAATTCACCAAGTTAATTGAGCATTTGTCATTTTTGGTTGGCACAGTGGTAGGATCTCTGCCTCCCAGCCCTAAGGTTTCTGTTCAAACCCCTGAATATTTGAACAGGTCGTCTTCTGCTGGGGCCAACCTGGGAAGGATAGTGTCCCATCATTGGGAAGTCAATGACTCTCATTCAGTTAACACTACAGAACAGAGATGAGTGCTGGCTCGCTCAATTTTGCCACTTAAACTCATAAATAGCTGTTGTTCCGCAAAAATAATGTTATGTAATGTTTTCCAAACAATATCTACTTTTCCTACTGTATGATATCAGACCATCATGTGTTCCTGTGATATTATTATGGAAAATACTTAATTTGGAGTATTGTATAGCCTTTTGAATTAGAAAAAATTGGACCCCTTTTTAAGTTAGTATGGAAAAAAATAGCCAAAAATATATATTGTTACAAACAAACAGCACGGACTGGAAAAGTTTTTATCAGTGAATGTATAGTATTCAGTCAGTGAATAATGATTATGTCAGTTTTTCCTTACCAGAAAAAAACTGACTGTAGGTGTTGCTTCATAGCAACACCAACACTGCACCAGTATCACAGAGGTCACAAGATCGAATCCTGTTGAAGCCTTAAATAAATAATTACATTTATAGCCGTGAAGATCGTATCATAATACCATTGATTAAAACCGCGGTACAAAATCTGTCACAACAAGAACATTTGGAAAGAATTAAATGTATTTAGCAACTATTGAACAACAAGGTTTTCTGCAACAAAGGTGTTTTGATTTGCTCTTAAAGTGTCTATGTGGCTAATTTTTTTTAAATTTTGAAATCTCTAGAACGCAGAGAAGTATTCTAAAAACATTTTTGATTACGTCACATTTTTGCCACAAAATTAAGCTTTAAAGTAACTACGCTAGCCACGCTCAACAAGGATGTCTGGGAGTCTGGGTCCAGAACAGTCTGTGACGTCACTTCAGGAATTGTCAAATATTCATTTCAGTGTTTCAATGTATTTCCATACAAACCCGATCATTTTTCGATTTGTTTAGGACAAAAAATTATGGGGCTTGTATGGAACAACAATAAAACACTAAAAAAAACTGGCGGGAAGAGTAGACAATTGCTGAAGTGACTTCACGGCCTCTTCTGGAACCAGGGCTAAGCAACTCCCGGTCATCTTCCTTGGGTGTGGCCAGTGTGGGAACTCTAAAGCTCGATTTTTTGGCAAAAATGTGACATAATCGAAAAGATTTTTGTAGAATACTTGTCTACGCGTTCTAGAGATATCAAAATGGAAAAAAAATGTTTTCGCCATATGGACACTTTAATGGTCTCGTTGCTTCCAGAAATGTGTACAGAAGCTTTATGAAGTCATGGTTGCAGATATCGAACAAATCGGCAGCCGTTTAAGGCAGAGGTAAATAAAAAATAACAGAGTGATTGATATTTTATACAAATCAAGGGAAATAATGTACTTTTTGTTTTTTGTTTTTTTCTCTTTGGAAAAGATTTGTCCTAATCCAGTAATTAAATAATAAAGATAATTTCCAACTACGTCCACCAAAATGAGTTCTTGTTTTCTAAAATTTTATATTATAATATAATAATAATAAAGTACTTTTCTAGCACAGTGATCTATAGGTAGATGCCCTTTCATCCTTTACAAGTGTATACAGGTTTAGCAGTTAAGGTTACTGAACAGGTTGAAATGTGGAAAAATACCGAAAATTGAATAAGCAAATTGTATTGTTTTATTGAAAATCAACCTTCAAATAAAAAAAAATTAAATAGCTAATTTTGTTCGCGAGTTATTGGAAAATGAATATTTTTACCGGCAGTCAGGTATCTGCACGGTTCATTTTTCAAACGCTGTTTTCTAGATCCCAGTTCTCGCACAAATGAGGGTTGTAAAAAAAGTTAATGCTCGCTGAATTTTTGGTATTTTGCGACGAAATGTAGCACATTTGTAGTGATATACTTAAAGAACAAAACTGTGTCGGCGAATTTAAAAGGAAGACCTGGTTGATTTTTTATTAATCGATTTGTGCCCTTCTTGGCTAAGAATGACTGCAATTTTCTATAAATAAATATAAAAAATGATTGGCTTTAACAATCAAAAATTGCCGACACGGTTTTGAAGAAGTTAAAAAGGTGACAAACATTAGCAGAAGTTAAGAACTGAGTTAATTCGTATTAACTTTTTAAAGGGTACACTGGTCTGTGATAAATATCAAACGAGATATTGTATGAAAACTAAAAACACTACCTAAGGTGTTCAGTAACCTTAAGAGTCTTAGATAGTCCACTTCATGTAGCTCACATATATTTGAAACATTGATAAATGCTCCACAGTGAAATAGATAGACCACAACACAGGGATCAGTACCATACTTTTTCTGAAAAGCATGTGGGTCCGCGTACGCCCCATTATGGAGCATCGAGAGACTAAACCTGTTTGAGAAGATGAGAAGGTGTAACCATTTGCAGGTGTTAGTAAAGGCAGCGCTCTCTTAGTTACTTTATAACAGTAAGTAAAGGTTCGGTTAAGACTCAATCCCGAACCTCCTGCACAACAAACTGGCACCTTTCCAATTAGGCTAACCAGGTGACAGTAAATACCATTAGTTAGTAATATAATCTTATTATATGGCGGGCTCACTGAGTGGGCAAGATAAAGCAAATTCCATGTTCGTATTGGTTATACAAGCTGGCAAGATGGGCTGCCCGAATGGGTATGACGAAAATAATTTATTTTGGGTTGGGCTAGCTGTTTGAGGAAACAACTACCTTAAGGTGCTGGAGTGTGTTTTGGAACAAAAACAAGATGAGCAATGGTGACAAATTGTCTTTATAATTTTATCATATAATGTAACAAATAAAAAAAATACTAAGTTCTCTACTAACCCGACGGGAAAATAGAAATAAAAACAATGTACCAGGCCAACAAGAAAATAAACTAACATCAGGCTATTGGACAACACTTGTTGCACCCTGGTGGTACACTGTAATTAAAATTTATGAGACAAAGATATTTTAATGCTGTCAAGTATGTATGTAGCTTATGGTTTGGTGAGAGAACAATATTTTTCAATATTAGTCGGGCACAACTAAATATTGCTTAAAATGTTTGTTTTGGATTTCAGCTCCAAGCTGGACCCTGGACTAAAAAGTTCATTTCTGGATCTCGCAGCCGATGTTTGTCATCAGGTGAAGTTACTGTACCTTAAAATTTAAAATGTTTTTGTTACTCTAAGAATAGTTACCTATGAAAATCTTTCTGTTGTTGTGGAAGTGCTTGTGTTGAAGCTTTGTCTTTCTTGTTTACTTGATCAATTGAGGCTTGATGGTGATACTTTATTGCTAAGTGCAGCGTAATGAACATTACAATGAATAAACGTGATAGAAAAGACAACAAATTAGTGAACTTAAAAAACAGTCAACATAGGTGAATCTTTGTTTACATTCCTTGCTTTATTAGCATACGTGCTTCTCTTTCTAACTGACATATACAAATTGAGAAGTACTGAATATTAAAAGAGCTTTCCAAAATAAGCCTCTTCTTTAAAAAATGGAACCTGTACATGTTTTTAAATATTGAAAATTTAACAAAGAATGTAAGAACTCATTAACGGTTTTGCCACCCAGTTGTTTTGCGTTTTTTCGGACACTGATATCTTTTCCCAAACTGCTTGTACAGAACCAAATTTTGAACGCTAACCACAATTTATTTGCCTTTCTCAAGTTTTAAACTCAATTCCTTTTTATTCTGGTTCTTTCTTTACCTAAAGTTGTTTGCTAATAAAGCAGGATGTAAACAGTGACGTCAGAAAAGATACACCTATAGAGTTAAAACTACCGTGATTGTACATAGCATTTTAAAACAAAGCCTCACTTTGAAACCGTAATGACATCATCATTAATAAGGGCCATTACAACTGACAGTTATTATCTGCCCATTTTGTGCCAATAGGCACATAAGGCCTACACAACAGCACTCCAACTCTGTCAGTCCTTGACTTTCTCCTCAACAACTGCCCACAGATAGTCCTATCTGATCCAGCTCTTTTCTTGCCAATCTTCGCTATGTAAAAACTAATCTTTGATCCTCTTCTCTTTTTTTCGCCATTGGGGGTTTCAAAATAAGGCAGTCTTGGGGATGGCTAACCTTTCCTTTCTTAAAAAATTAATATGCCCAATTAGTTCGGTTTAATTCCACCATAATAACATCTTGGAACCACCTCCTGAAGTTATGAAATTATACTTTGTCAATCCATTTTATTTTTTGGATCATTCTAAGGCACTTAGCTAATATGTTCCGTATCTTGATCTTTTAATGGTAGGAGTGACTAGCAGTATCACATTCTATTCTTCACTGCGTTTGACTTTTAAATTCTCTATATAGCTGCAAGTTGCCAACTTGTGAGTTTGTCTTTCAAAGCCACATCCCACAAGCTTTATGCTTTCACTCTACTCTTTGTTTTCGTTGCATCTACTTTCAGGTGTTCTACAACCAATCCAAGGCGTATTCTGTTGATGTTGGTCACAGTTCAGCTCAGCCAGGTTATTAATTTTGAAGTTATAAAAAAAGCGAATAATTGTCACACTTTGTCTCGAATTGTCTGGATTTATAGTATTACAAGAGGAGATGTGTCTAAGGGAAAGTTAACATGAAGGCGAGGTATCCCAGCTAGCCATGATCAAAAAAAGCATATACACATGCAGTATTCTCAATTCGGAGACCTGGTTGCTAAGCTCACACACTAACAAGATGGTAGAAGAATACAACTTTTTGCAATAAATGCGATTTTCCTTTCTTTGGCATTTTTTTAAGACAAATTTTTTTCAATTTTTTGTAAAAAACCATTGAGAACTACATAGGCTTCTAAATTTGCAAACTTTTTCTCTCAATGCAGTAACTGTAAGCCCCAGACTTATTAGTTTTGACGTTCTCTAGCTTCCTGAAGCGATGTGTTTACATGAAGAAAACCTACCAAGGCAGGTTACCCTCCCCAGCAAGCCTCAGTCGGGTACCTCAGCTTTCATATGAACACAAACAAGAAAAATAGAGAGAAAAGCTTTGTGACCCCACTAAACTGGGATACCCATCATCCCCCACCTCCATGTGAACAGTCCCTAAGAATGATGATGCAGGTTAATGAAAGGCTATGTGTTACAGAGATTTTATTGCCGAACTATTTTTTTGTTTAATGGAAATCTTCAATCTCCAATTATTTTTCTCTTATGGAGCTACTCATGCATGGTGTGTGCATGGCATCTTTTAGATTTCTAGTTCTTGTTCCATTTTGGAAACTTAAGTCATGTAATTGCACTTGAAACAGTCTTTTTCGTTCTGAATAACCAACAGTTTTAAAAACAAACTAATAGGAATTATCTTTTAAAGACAACTTGACGTAATAAGTATACTTATTTGGGTAAATAAGCAAAAATAAAACATAAATTATCATAATTGCTAGTGTATGTGTTGAAACTGTGTGCAAGTCGTACCCCATTTTTGGGTCGAAAATTTTAACCGTTTTTTAAGAGTTTGTCATTATATCGTACAAAAGTCGAGGTCAGTTTTTCGGCCGATTTTCACGTCTCAAAACCTTGACTTATACACCAGCAAAAAACGGTAATGGTTTCGACTTCAAACGTCACATTTTCATGCTGATGAAAAATATTCTTGTTGTAGTTGATTTGGATTATTAAACATTTGAAATATCTGCAGATCTAAAATGGGGCTCTCATTTCTACAAGTGGAATAATAGAAAGAGACTCTATCATGTTATGTTTACCGAATTGGTACTGAAAAATATAGTTCTGCAATTCAGACAGCAATTTTAAGGTTTTCTTTAGTATTCGCATATTGTTCTTCCAAAAGTGAATTTCAGTAGGTTTGTGTGCTATGCACCTAGTTCTCCCAAAGTGCCAACGAACACAAATAAAAACACAGTCAACTTTCTCCTTCAGTTGTGAACACGGATGCTACTACGTACAGAATTTTGCTAATAATTTTTATGGACAAAAAATGTTGTTCTCAACGAAATATTACTACAAAATTAACAAGACGTTTTAATAAAGCGTAAAGAGCTGGCTTGCCTGCTTTCCACAAGGAGCTTATCTAGTACTAGCTAGTGCATGAAAAAAAGTTCAGCCGGAGCTGCAAATTGATGCTGATATATGTCAGGGTAAGCTGAATTGCATAATTATCACCCTGTTACATTACATTACATTGCATTATATTACAATACATTACATTGCATTACATTACATTACATTACCTTGCAATAGAGAATTTTTCTGCCTACACAAGATACACGTATATGCAGCGGCTCTACACTCCGCCGCCTCGTCAGCCCTGTGGCTGACAGGTTGGCAATTATAAATACACAATTAATCATTTAATTACCACGAGTATGAAATTGTGTTGATCTTAGTACTTGTTTTCAACTTAATAGGAGCTAGCTCGAAACGTCGTCGTGTTGAGACTGGTTGGCAAACTGTGAAGGAAATATTAACATCAAGTCCAGAAGGAACAGTTCTCATCGCATGGTATGAGGTTTTGTTTTTTGATCAATTTAACTATAGCTACACTGCATGTAGTGATCTCTCATATCTCCCCAAAAAACAAGAGGAAAAAGAGACCTCTGTGAACAGCTGCTCAGTCTTCTGAAGCCACCCAGTCTGGTTTGAAACTGGTTTGTAACTGGTTTGATGGCTTTGTTGTCCTGCTACTATATCATCCGTTGTTTTTGGCAAAACCTTTATGCTCATTGCCATTCTACTATATCATCCGCTGTCTTTTGGCAAGACCTTTATGCTCATTGTCATGCTACTATATCATCCGCTGTCTTTTGGCGAGACCTTTATGCTCATTGCCATTCTACTATATCATTCGTTGTTTTTGGTGAAACCTTTATGCTAATTGTCATGCTGCTATATCATCTGCAGTCTTTTGGCAAAACCTTTATGCTCATTGCCATTTTACTATATCATCCGCTGTCTTTTGGCGAGACCCTTATGCTCATTACCATGCTACTATATCATCCGCTGTCTTTTTGCGAGACCTTTGTGCTCATTACCATGCTACTATATATTGACAGAGATTTGAGTGGCTGTTAACAGAGGTCTTTCACTCCTCTTGTTTTCATGGGGATATGAGAGATCTGTGCTCACAGGGTAAACTATAGCCTTCAGCCTTCAGTGCCGTAAAACTACACTCTGACTGATGGAGAGGGGTCAACCTAGTTGAGTAAGAGGTTGGATCAGGCAATAGATTCAAATTTTGAATATGTTTTATCACAAAGACACGATTTGGGGGTTTAGCTTGTTTGAGGTGAAAATGGCGAACAATAGTTTCAAGCAAATTTTACTTGTTACTGACATTGAGGAAGTAACAAATAAAAAAAAAAAGAACACCTGCTGCTGGAAAGAAACAGCAGCTAGTAACGAGGTAAGAATGTCCAAATAACACTTCTGTTTTTATTGTACACTACAAAACCAAGCAACTGGGTTTATCATTCGACGGAACTTTTACTTCTTTCTCATTGGTCCAGGGCCCACCACGTGATCTACAAATAATTTCCTACAAATATGGCACTGCCCATGCGTATTATTTTTTAACACAAAATAAATTTGCCCATTGATAAATGAAAAACCGACTGTGATTACAAGGCAACGAACACTTACAGCTAGTCACTTCCTGAAAAAAAAATAGAAAAAGCAAATTCTCGGATTGAATGATAAAACAATTATTGGATTTGGTAATTGCAAAATATTGTGATTTGTCATTGTCTCGCAAATCAATTATTCGATAATGAATCTGCTCGCCACTGACAAATCACAAAATATTTTGCTCAACCTCGTCCAGTAATTGTTTATTATTGCGCTACCAGTTTTCATGTAAACAAATACAAAGTTAAATCCTGTGCCTAGACTGTGCTAGGTTGAATTGATTAGGTGTAAACAGGCCCGTAAACTTCTTATTTGTTTGCCAGTTAGGGCAAATTTACGTTTATAGTTTTCGTTTCTACTATATTTCCAGGCTTCAGATTCTCTCTGCAATGTTTTTGAAGCATCCAGATAGTCTTCCTGTTGAAGATTTTGCGCCAGTTTTAACCGAGCTGCATCGAATGCAAACAAACAGCAAAAGGTAAGCTCACTAAACTAGAAATAACAAAAAGACTGGGTCTAGTTACTTAAACAATGTCAGGAAACATTGCTCTTGCAGAATGTTTAAATATTTTAAGAAATAAGCTAAATCCATTTACGAGCTTAAGTGGTTCATCAGAACAAGTTCTTATCGCTGGTTTCTGCAGTGTTAAGCAGACGAGAGTCATGGACTCCCCCTGGAAGGGACACTAATCCATCGCATGTTAGCCCCCAGCAGAAGCTGGTACTCATTTTTCCGACCTTGGAAGGATGTAAAGCTGAGTCAACTTTGAAGGAAAAGGAAGTCACACATACAGTATGTTCAACACTTGGCTGAGCCAGTGCTTGAACCTGGGACCTTGTGGTTAGAAGGCAGAGATCTTACCACTGCGTTGCATTGCTTTTGCAGACAAGAGGTTAATACATCTGTACTAAGATGCTTACAGTCCCTGGCCTATTGCTACTCACTAAGGAAAAACAAGTTTGGTTCATTGGTTGTTCTCTCCTGTCAGCAACTCTGGAAAAAAGTTTGGGCTTCAGCTTTGAGAATGGTTAGCGCCAAACATCACTTCGATCAAGGAAATTATCTCATGGCTGGATTACTCAAGGTAAGAATTAGCAATGCCCTGATTGATGTTAGCTCCCATACATATAACTGGCTGTATTTTATCTCGTCCTTGCACAAAGTGCAGAATGAGATATTGCGAGGGAGCTAAAACATCACTCGCTGTCCAGCTGTTAGCACGGCTTTTAGAACTGGGGCGAGCACTTTTAATATGCAGCGATCAAAACTGGCGGATTTCTCTCAGGCTTTGCATTGTGCTTTGTGTGACTAAAATCTACCTTACAGTTATTGAATTTAAAGTCTGGCTTTGGAATCAGATTAGAACCGCAGATTATTTCCAGCTTTAAGTCTTCAGATCACTGAAGACTTGAAGAAGATCGCAGCTTGGTGCTGTCATAATAGCCTCCTGATAAACCCTGAAAAAACAAAGGTGTTGCTACTGGGGACACACCAGATGCG
>JAODFW020870297.1:0-11268 GCA_027575235.2 Palythoa mutuki
CTGTACTTTGTAACGCGCATTTGAAAACCGTATGGTTGACACCTGCGCGCTAGAAATCAATAAATTATTATTATTATCATTGTCCAATAGCCCGAGATAGCTAACCAATCAGAATGCATATATCGCCAAGGTCACCGAGTTTGTAGATACTAATTGTATATACCAAACCAGCGAATCAGTGAGAAACATGCTTTTTTAAAAAGAATTTTTTTTATCCACAGGCCATGAATCAAACAACTATTAAAACCTACCTCGAAATACGTTCACTCCAAATTTTGCTTTTTTTGTGTTTTCGGGAACTGCAGCATTATTTATTTCTAAAATTTTAGCTTCGCTGACAGCTTTCGGAAACCGCGACGCCATCTTGTTTTTCCGATCGCTAATCAGTGAATATCCTGGATATTCACTTTTTAGTGAACCAATCAGAGCGCGCGAAGAACACTATTCGCTGGTTGGGTATCTACTAATGTCATATATTCTTTTCACGCTTTCGCCATCTTGGATTGAAAACAAGGCAAACCAAATAACCTGCTGCTGGAAATAAACAATTGCGGCCAATAACGAGGCGAGAATGTCCAAATAAATTATCTGTTTCCTTTGTACGCCATCTTGTGCATCACGTCTACAAAACATCTCACCTGGCTTTGTCGCACTACTAGTTTTTCAGTAACCCCTTGTCTAGATAATGTTAGGTTGAATCCGTTAGGAGGTTCAAACTGGTGCATATAAACAGGCCCTCACACTTACATCAAGCCACACCCACCCAGTGTGTCACCTACTACGATAGAAAAATCCGCTGATCATAGCAACTGGCGTATAGAATTACCTGCATGTAGCATGTCAGAGTATCAGCGAAGATCGGAGGAATCTATAGACGCATTAGACGCAATAGACCTAATTCGCTGCCCTCAATGTTTTCCCAATACAGTCCTCTTGGGAAATAAGATTTTTTGTTTCAGATGTGGTAATGAGAAAACCACGAAAGAATGTTCAGCTTAAACAAAGAACCTCATTTCCCAAGAGGACTGTATTATGGAAAATATTGAGGACAGCGGATTAGGTGGTGTTGTCTGTAATCGCTGATGATCTTTGTTTGACAGTAGTTTTTTTTTTTTATTTTACAGGAAAATGGATTTTGGGAGTTGCAGTGTGTGACTTTTTCACTTTTGCCAACCTTTTCTTTGGAATATCTTCCGTATTTAATTTGTGTGGAATCAGCTGGGACCGATACGTTTCGGTGACGTCACCACTCAAGTATGTACTGCGCATGCGTCCTAACAAGACTATCAAGATCATCGCTATGTGCTGGACGGCAGCCGCGTTTCTCGCAACATTGTTTACATACTTTATAAAGAATTCTGAAAAGCGACGCCTGTGCGGAATAAAAGACGTTGCCTTGGCTTGTTCTGTCACAATGGCAGTTGTATGTTACTTGATCCCGTTTGCGTTTCTCATCTACGTCAACGGTAGAATTTTATGTATTGCTCGTTCACACTTACGAGCAATAAATTTCCAAATAAAGATGACAAACATCTCTTCTTCTCAACTGAATAATAACCAAACAAAAACAAAACAGATAACCGGAGGAAGAATCCAAAGTGAGAGGAGAACAACAAAAATGTTTGTTGCAGTGACCGGAGCGTTTCTGTTATGTTACACGCCGTTTGTGTTAGCTTTCATTTTGGATGGAGTGATAGGCATTCCTGGTTTTGTGTTATACGTGACAATCATCTTAACTTATCTGAACAGCGCTTGCAATCCTTTTATATATAGTGTGCTTAGCAAAGACGTTAGATCTGCTGTCGCAGGATTGCTAACACGTAATAGAAAAGGCAGAATAGTACATGTTCAACATTGCGAATTCGTTTCCAAAATTTCCAGATAATTCTGTAGTATACTTTAATCTTACTGTATCTTTTTCTGACTCTGTTTTCTACTTAGTCTTTGCATAGCCGCTTAGTTTTTCTATGTGACAACCGTTAAAATAATCAGGTACTCAGGCCACCATTTACTCCACTCGAGCTCCATTCCTCTCTACTCTACTCTACTCTACTCTACTCTACTCTACTCTACTCTACTCTACTCTACTCTACTCTACTCTACTCTGCTCTGCTCTGCTCTGCTCTGCTCTGTTCTGCCCTGCTCTGCTCTGCTCTGCTCTGCTCTACTCTGCTCTGCTCTACTCTGCTCTGCTTTACTTTAATTTTTTCTGCTTGGCTTCGCTTTTCTCTTCCCTGCTCTACCTACTTCCCTTCGTTTTACGGTTGGTTTTAAAATATTGTAAAACGCACCTTGCATAAGATTTTTTTTTATCCTCGTCATCATTTGCCGGAAAAAGGCTTCGTTTCCCATTAGCTTTAGTCTCTGGGTCAATAGATCCTGTACGATAAAACTTGGTGAGGAGTTTGCTGATACAGCCATGAGTGACCCTTAAGCGCTGGCTAATGTCTCCTGGACGGACACCCATTTGTGCTAACCTTACTATTTCCATTCGCACATCCCGGGGAAGCGGCTTGCCCATTTGATACACGCCACCCAGCTGATTAACGCGTCCCGATCCTGATCAGTAAACAAGAGTAGATACAACTCAAAAGTTGATCCAAAACCAATGGAAATTAGAACTTCCCTAAGTGAGCTAAGATTGGCATTTAATAACTGAAAAGAAGATGCTGCCTTTGTCCTGACATCTACAAATGGTTTCATCTTAGCATCTTCTCGTAAAAGGACGTAAAACACTCAGCCCACGGGCTGCCGGCCTCGCTAACCTGAATAGGGCTGTCAAAATTTGCTTATTATAATTATCATTATGAAAAAAATTAAACACAAATGAAATAAAACAAAACAAAACAAAACAAAGCAAAATAAAATGAAATAGAATAAAATGAAATGAAACAAAATAAAACAACACAAAGAAAATAAAATGAAATGAAACAAAGAAATATCAAATTAGATTAAACAAAACCTACAAAATATACAAACAAAATATACAAACAAAATCTACCGAGTGTAGAATTCCAATCATGTTCTCCAAACGTAATTGCTTTTGTTAATGTTAAAGGCTGAGTTATTTGAAAAACTCGAGCTTTGAGTTTCATTGGGTTTCTGAACCACTCAAAAACAGTAAAAGTACTCAGCCGGAACCTCGTGCTTGTATCTGCGTTTGGAAACTCAATGAAACACGTGAATACCTTTTTCACCTATTGAAGATCCGGATGGCGTGCATGTAGTTTTTGTGTGTGACAAGACAGATACTGCTTCAGGACCTTGTTATAGTCAGAGCTCAGACAAACAATAAGAAACCGCTAAAAGAGTATCACTTTTGTTTTGCATGCACTTGTGTTGAAAATTAAAATAAGCTGCTTTGGAAAAACTCAAGAGCAATCTATTATGTGGCAAGGGAGGATCGATGTCATTAAGTACTTTTTCGATCCAATTAGTTGATAACTTGAATAATCATATTGTAGAAAGTTCTTTTCAACAATTCACTCTAAAGGTATAAATTTGCAAAAAACGCAAACAGGTGCTGGCCACGAAAGGACTGAAATATTGGCCACTGAAACAACTGATTCAATAGTTTAATAGTTAATAGTTTTTTTCAAACGAACAAAAGCTTTGTCTTGCAAAGTTCTTGTTCAAAGAGGAACTGAAAAACAGCCGCCCGCGCGCTCTGTGCTGTATTCATGTGCAAAATGTGTCAAGTCAATGACAATTTTTTTATAAGATTCAGTTTCTAAATTTATTATTTTTCTCTGCTAGACACAGTAAAAAGACAACCAATCGAAAACTCAAAACCATACTTTCGGACAAAATATTTTTTTCATTCTCATAAAAACCCCAAACATTATCAGTCATGCAGCTTAGAATCAAAGTTGACAATTAAATGACTAAAACTATCAGAGCGTGGTAAGAATTTAAAAGGTGGATTGTTGCTTTTGGAAATTTCACAATGCTTGTTAGGCTGAATGCAGGAGATTTAATCCAGTATGTAATTGCTCGCAAAAGAGAAAAGAATTAGATCAGTATCTCATAAAAAGTGTTTTGTCTTTTGGAAGCCCTTGGTACATTAATTTTAGAATTCAGTAAACATTACAAAAAGCGCTCTTGAAAGTGCTCCTTGTCTATAATGAAGGTTTAACTTTTGTGCTTTCCCGGCCCAAGTTTACCTCTTAGAGTCTAAAGTGACATTGGAATCTCTGAAAAGTCTTCAAAGACAATGAATTACAGCTTTTGTTTTGATCATTCCTCATCTTTCAAAGCTAGTTACAATTTAGCAAATGTATATTGAAATTCTAGATATTAAGGTAGATATCGAAACTCTAGATATTGAAGTAGATATCTAGTGAAACTCTAGATATTAAAGTAGATGCTGTTAAAATTGATGACCGTATAACGCAGAATTTTAACATATGTAGTTTCAACCTTTTATCAAATCAGACTTAAAGTAACATACGCATAATCTGGTAGCACGTTCGAAGCAGTTTGTCTTGACATTTTTTCAAATGGCAGGTTATGGTGGTACATTGTGTGTCAATGAAACTTACTTAATCTTTATAGGGTTTAAACTGGCCTTTTATTTGCACTGTGTTAACCTGGTTTTTTTTTCAGTTTAATTTTCCGAACCTGTTTCTTATACTATTACATTATATTTCACTAAAAGTTCATTATTAATTAGCATGTAGTCTCCATATACCACGATATCGCTTCAAAACCCAAGTTCGTATTGTTGTCTTGTTATAACAGCGTTTCTCGTTTAGGTTAAAAGAAAAGTGGTAACTGGTGAGAATTTTACACTGAACTACAAAGCGTATTTGAAAGCCCCAACAAACAATACATCTTCGACATCACTGCAGAACATATCTTTGACGCGTACTGAGTTTTGACTAAATTTGTGGTATATTTTGAAACATTCCAGAATACTAAGTTTAATTAGTAAGCTCTTCAAACGCCAACTGAAAACGGTAAATATTTTTGTATAAAAGTTAAAAGGTTAATGAGAATTTAGAAATGGAAGGATGAGATATTTTAAAATTAATATAGACTCTAAAGACCCGGATTGTTCAAAAGCCTGTACGGACTTTAAAACTTTCCGAAAAATGAAAAGCAAGTTAGAAAAGTGTCTTATTGCATTTTAACTCATCGGTTAACAAATTCAGATACGTAATATATATGGATATATGTTAAAATCTAGAGTTACACACTCCATCAAAAAACCACCGTGATACCCGGCCCCCCTTAGTGTAATAAAGATGCCCACGAAAATAGTATATATATAAATGACTACTACTATGTGACAGAAACATATGAGCATTTATACTCGTAGCATCAAAACTCAAATACTGTTAAAATCACTTACCAGGGATGGCTGCCATACTGATGTCTTTGCTTGTGTTCTTAACCCGTCGAAATAACTGAAGTGTTCTGAGATACTTGTCTGTTCTTTTAAATGCGAAGATATTGGCAATTATCACCCGAATTCATACTTTAGTTAAAAAACACGCCCCTCGAGCGGCCGCATGTTGCCATGGAACGAAGCTACATTGTTAGTTGCCGAGGTGAAGGATTTTCAGTTGTTACATTTTTCTGCCCTGTTTACCGAGAGGCATTTTTGTATCTATTACATTTTGCGTCGCTGTTTACTTCCAGTTATAGTCACGGTCCTGAAGTAAATAATGCTCCGTTTATAAAGCAAATAATTAGAAATTACATTAAAAAAACATTATCATTTGGCCGACTAACCATTTACCTCGATCTATTGACCATGAACTTTTAAAGTCTCTTCCAATGCTTAAAACCAAATTGTCAACAAACTTCAAGCACTTGTTGAAGTAGCCAGTTAAGTTTCTCCTTAATAAAAACAATAATCTTGATTAGAAATTGATTCCATTCGGACTTCAACGGATTAAACTTATGGAATAGATTACAACGAACACCAACGAACTTTGCCCAACTAAAATTGCTGATCTCAAGTCTAAAGATTTGAATTATGTCAGAAAGTTAAAGCAAAAAGATTTCAGAATTTTTTGACTGTGTTGTTTAAATTTCAGCTCTTATTAAACTAATCAATCATTTTCACACCTTTATGTTATTTTACTTGACAAGCGGCGTTGATGAAGACGTGGATAAGTTTTTGAAAACAATTTTACTTGGCAGCGTACTGCAGCAATTCCACTTCTGAATCACTGTTACTTTGAAGGGGAGGACGAACAAAACGTTTTTGATAGATATTCAGTTCCCCAAATCACAATTTACTTCCAGTTCTTTGATGAAAACTGAGAGGATGGAGAAAGTTGAACTCGTTTTATTTTCCTTGCACATAAGGCTAAAACGACTGAAAGCTTAACATTGCAGCAGGTTAATTGTAAGTACTATGTAAACGATACTTGTTCTTTCAAGAAACGAATAAATTTTTGTTATAGAGAACAAAACACATTTCGGTTCCTCCATTGATTTCACTTCATTTTTGCATTTAGGAATGAAGGACTTTCCGAGATTATCCAAAATATGACCTTAAGCTAAAAAACTCGAACACAACTATCTTCTCATTCTCTGAAATTTCCCGGTAAGTAGTGGTACAAAATGATTAACGATAGCCGAAATTCTTATAGCAAAATTTGTCTTTTAGGGTTGCTAAGAGAGTACGGGTAGAACGGAGAAAAAATTCAAACTGATTTTAAGTTGAATTGAGTAATTACAAGCGACAAAGCAATTGCACATGCTCCATTCATAATGCATCAAAATGAATACGATAAAAAGTCTTTTTCAATTACTTCAGTTAAATAAATCCCAGTAACAATATATTTTTATTTAGATAGTAAAACTTCAAATTTCAAATAATTAAACAAACAACGGCGCTAACTTTAGCTGTTTCCTTCTAACCACAATGAAATTGTATAATTTAAACGCATATTTTTAGCTTAAATAGTAAAAAAATCTTAAGCATTCTCGCGCGTCAAAAGACTGAAACACTTATTCAGTTTCGTTCAAAAATTCATTTTCATTTTGAATAAACAACGAAACTCAATAAGTTGAACGAGACGTTTTGGTATTTTGCTTCTTTGTCATGAGTTATCATTTTATTCACGAATGTTCTACTTATGAGATGCAATTTTATTGCCTAAATACTTCATTCAAAGCATTCTCCAGACGCTAACTATTCGCGTGCTTTTATTTGTAAAGTTCTTGCTCCTGTAATTTTTGGAAACTGTACTCAGTTCTTAGTTCACAACAAAGCGACATTAGAAATGAAAAACCAATTACAATAAATGACTTTTTGTTGTGTTTAACATAAAATGTAAAAGAGAGTGAGTTTTTTGAAGTTTGAAACAAAGTCTTTCGATTCGTTTGACGGTTCCGCAGCAATAATTCCTCAAGTCAGTGCACCCGAGAGTGTAAAACACACGTGCTTTCTGATAATGGTACAATTAACAGGTGCAATGTTTCATAGCAACGGAACAGGTCATGCTAAAGTATTTTTTGACACTATTGTTACTTTTTTCATTGAGCTCATCACCACCCTTTGGTTTACTAAAACCGCTGCTGTTTCAGTCCGGAGATTACTGATAAAGTTAGAATAACAATGTTTTCCAAGTAAGGATATTTCTTAGAGATTTAAAAGCGTTCTTTTCATATTCCTTTTTCAAAAACTTTCACACGCAACACATGGGACTGGATGAGTTGCCATTCAATCGTCTCTGACATCTATACTTGAACTTAAAAAGAACACTGAAAAGAGAGCAAGGCATAAAACAGATTTTGCTTCGGTAAAGAAGAAAATATACTGACAGACTTTCAAGTATGCATGACTTAAAATTGAACCTACATATTCATTCAAAATTATATAGCTGGCAATATCCAATTCAGCAATTATCAAAGTAAATTTGTTTACTAATCATATTAGACGGGTTGCTGTATTCAACGATTATAATGTAAGACTTACATTTTATAAGTTTTCAAACATACGGGTGGTCAGTCTTTCTTGCATCTATAAACCTGCTCGTTCTTATATAATTAGTATAGTTGATTAATGAATAATTTAAAACAACTTCGAGTTTGTAATCATTTTCACATGCTGCATAAAATAAATGTTTTTATGGTCAATGATAAAAAAGCTAAAATTCTGAAGGATCATATTACATTCTGCATTGTTAGAAAAGAACGTTTAAAATAACGACACTTAAGGTTGAAAAATGATCGTGTTTTTGAAAATGATAAAATCATACTGAGGTCATGGCGAGACGCAATAGATTTTAAATACTGTAAAAAGTGGAAATAATTTGTAGTTAAACTGTAAAATACTTACTAATGTTTTTGCAACATTGCTTTTGGCCCTGAAATTTGCATATACCGGCAATAGCAGTGTAGCGGTGAAACGTAGAACGGAAAAGTCGGTAAGAGATGGAAAAAGAGGAACTAGCGGAAATATAGTGCATGAGAATACTAAAGGGTGAACGAGGGAAAAACGCTTAAATTACAAACGGGTATGAACAATATACAGGCAAAAAATATAATTTAAACAACTTTTTATTCTAGGACATTTCATTAATCTTTATATTCATTTAATCATTTAATGCAATTGTTTGAAAACGGTCCTACTGAAATCTGCTTTGAAACTGAGATTTTTTAATTTAATTAATCCTGTGTGAGCGTGATTATGAAAAAAGTAAAATCCAAGCTGGGATGGTTGCTTGCCGAACATAACATTACGATACACTTTTTACAGAGATATATAGTTTAATTTTTGTTTGCAAATTATTAGTTTACATGTTGTTGACATCCGCTTTTCAAAAATTCGGAAGTTAATGCAATATTTTTCCGCGGAGATTCGCAAATTGATTGAATAAATCTAGTTCAGGATTTATATTGCTGTGAACCAAACAGATCGAATGTCAATATAAAACAATTTTATTTGCACCAGTCTATAAAGAGACTAGGGCGAGGAATTGACATAATTATGCAGGAGCCAATTTTTGTGGCAAAATTTCGAGTAAATTTTGCTGAGGCTCATTGTTCTTAATTTTTTGGCGATTTCAGCCTCAAGTTGTTCTTAATTTGTTCTTATTTCTATAAGCGGTTTTTAATGAAAAAACAAAACAAAACAAAATAAAATTGGAAAATGAAACGCCTTGCGCCACACATGTATTGTACGGCTGAATTTAGAGGCGAACTACCTTCATTGTTTGTGGAGCAGACTTTACAGGGAATCTTTTTACGTTTTATGTTGTATCGCTAAGTTTAATTCTTGATGACAAAAACTTTCCTAGTTATCAAGTCTCAGCCTGAGCTTGTTTTTAAATTGTTCTTAAATTTTGGCAAATTTGAGCCTCGTGTGTAAGCTAAGTAATGCAAGTGTAGGGTAGTGCAGCTCAGTATAGATATAAATCTTTACTTGTCTAACATCTTTGTTTACATTCAGCTTATTTATGTACAACTTTATATGGAGTAAGAACCAAAATAAAAAGGAATTAAGCTTAAATCTGAGAAAGGAGACAGAAGTGAGGTCACAAACCAAAGTTAAGTTCTATACAACATGCAGTCTTAAAGAAAATATCAATGTACGGGAAAACACAAAATAACTGGGTGGCAAAACTGTTAAATAGTTCTTACATTCTATTGAAATAGAATAACTGTTAATTATCCTGCTAAAAACAATTTCACATAAACTAAAAATGCCCTTAATTTTGAACCAGTGCTTGAAACGGTACAAAATTACCAATCATTTTCTTTTTCTTTACAAGTAGATTCTGAAAATGACCATTACTTCAACAAATACCAAAGCTTTTAATTTTGATCAAATTCTGTGACTTTTGCAGGAAAAGGGTTTGTATATTAAATGTATTTTTTTTATTCTTTCTCCAAGGACACTGATCATCGGGTGAGGGAAGCCACTCAAGTAGCCATGGAACAGTTAGTATCGCGTGTTCATCGAAATCTCGCACCTCATCTTAAGTCAGTGATTGGGGTGTGGTTGTGTGCACAGTATGACAGCTATGCCCCTGTGGCTAGTGCAGCTATCCACTCATTTCATGCAGCATTTAACAAGGACAAGCGTGCAGAGGTTGTGGTGTTCTGTAGAAAAGAACTAGTTGAGGTAAAATTAATTTGAAGTGTCAGGGTTTTCGTGCGTTCTTGAAAAGTCTGAAAAGTCTTAGTTTTGATTTCATCTTTTTAAGGCCTTTAAAAGGTCTTAAATTTTCCTAAATTTGTTTACAAGTCTTTCCAAACATTGCATAGGTGTACAGTAATACTATCCTTTATTTTTGCTCAAAGTTTCTAAACCTACTGTATTCATAATAACTTCAGCACGGATAAAAGTGGTCTTTGAACAGTCCCCTATTGGGAGGGCGATAATTTATGCAAAGTTGTTCCAAACACATTTCCTGTCTCATTTCTTCCTTTTTTTCAATCGTTCTGTAATGAATGTGCTGCCACAGAGGAAATGTTACGGTGGTGTCTTGCTTGCATTTATCAATAATTGAGAGCATGGCCCAAACACTCTCATTATTGACATCTCCAACAGACTGGTTTTAAAACATTTTGCTGGTCCAACATGATTCGAAATAATTATATCAAAATGACATGCTGGATTTAAACCTGCACTTTTCAGTACCCTATAAGCCAAAATTAGAAGCATATGCATAATAAAAAGATGTTAAACCTACCATTTAATGCATTGCAGCCACTACAGTTTCATAAAGACCACTTTTGTCCATGCTGAAGTTGTCATGTTAGTTTTGTAACCATGATTTGTTTTCGCAGTTCATATAATCAAATGTCTTACATTTAAAAGAAATTTTCTGTGTTGCAGTTCTTACAAGCAAACCTTCTGACCCACACTGCGGACAGTCTATCAGATCCAAAGTAAGATAACAGAGTATAATTAACAATTATTAGATGAGGTTGAGCAAATTATAGTGATTTGTTAATGGCAACCAGATTTATCATTTGGCTAAGACAAAGATTGATAGCCATTGCAGTAAATTTTAGGCAAGTATTAAAAAGTAACAGACATTTTATGAACTGCATTGGAAGTCCTTTTGCCCAATGTAGCAGCAGTAATAAAATGACTTAAGGCATGATTTTTGTGGCTACTGCATTGATAGATGGTAGCCACTATGTCATTATCCACAGGTAAATGAGTCCGTAACACTACAACAGGAAACCTAGGTAAGTTATCAAATAACACACAGGGTTTGCACGCGCCTTGAAAGTCCTTGAATCTCAAAATAAAAATTCAAGGCCTTGAAAGTCCTTGAAAATTGCAGTCAGTGC
>JAODFW020871292.1:0-11267 GCA_027575235.2 Palythoa mutuki
GTGCAAAGAACCATATAGCAAATTATACGTAAAATCAGTGAGCATTTTCAAAAATTAGTATGGAACGCTTGGATATTGTAGTGAGTGTTTTCCAATGTATGAAAAACACAGTGAGCTTTTTTTGACAGGTAAACATAATCGCTTTCCTCTGAAAGTAGTCGAAACATTTTCTTTTTTAACGTTTTCTTGTTGGTTTACGTATTTTGCAGGGAATACTGTTCCAAAGTCCGTTCCGATTCTCGAAAATGAGTTTTGTTGTTTATCTAAACGCTGAAGATTTTTACCCACAAAAATCTAATTGAGCTTTCAGAAAAAAAAATCCAAGTTATCGAGCCTCGGCCTAAGCTTGTTCTTAAATTTTGGCAAATTTTGAGACCTCGTTGTTCTTATTAGTTCTTATTAGGCGAATCTTTGCTGTCGTTCTTGTTTACATTCTTTATTAATATACAACTTTATGTGGAGAACGAACCGAAATAAAAAGGAGTTAAGTTTACAACCTGAGATTGAGAAAAGCAAAGAAATTGAGGTTAGCGACCAAACTCAAGTTCTAAACATGCAGTTTCATAGAAGATATTGGTGTGCAAAAAAAAAAAAAAAAAAAAAAACGCAAAATAACTAGGCGTCAAACCGTTAATGAGTTCTAACATTCTTTATAAAATTTTTCTATATTTAAAAACGCTTGCATCACTGGAACAGTATCTAACGTATCAGCCTAATTTTTTTTAGAAGAGATTTATTTTCGAAGCTTTTGTTATTCATAACTTTTCAATTTGTGCCTGAATGACAAAGAAGCACGAATGCTAATGAAGCAAATACGGTAAACAAAGATTCACCTATACACGAGTTGTTTCAGTCCACTCAGTTAACTGAACAAAGGAGGTTGGAAATACCGGAACGGTAAATATACTTTTGTCGGAAAGAAAGACCTTTAGTGGCCTGCTGCCAAATATTGTAGGATTGTGTGAAAGACATTTCCGTTTCAACAATTGAGTTTGTTGAGAACAAATAGAACACGACAAACGGGTAAATGATCGTATTGTGTCAAGCTTTCGCTTTGTAAGCCAAACTGAGCAACTCAGTTTAAAATATTCAAGTCGGCCACCGTTCGCGGGAAAATTATCGCAAGAGTGTTAACAAATATCGTGAGCATAAATCCTCCTCAAACTTTGAGAAAAGTCCGTTTCTTCTGAAGCTATTTAAAAGGTTAGTCATTTTCAGGGATGCTATAGCGTGTTTATAATCTTTAACAACACTCAGTAGGAAGTAAAAACGATTAGAATATACTTAATACTCCTAATTATGTACACGTAGCTTATCGCATGTCTGCCAAACATTTCGAATTCCTTTGGCGAATTCAGCAAGAGCCAGTAGTTATCAGACTTTCGATCTTTCAAGTTAACCACTACGTGTCGATAATTTGATATCACACTTGAAAAAATATTTACTTTTCTTTGGTGCTCCGGAAAACCTAACCAAAGCAAAACTTCGTTTCATAGAGTTGCAAGCTATTACAAAATGCTTGTTTTACATCAAACAAATATCCCATAAGCTTTGTACAATAACTATCATGATTATTACACAAGCGAAGCATGTTGTCATATCTCTTAGATAAGTACAGTATACTAGCGATTGTTTTATAACAGAAGAAATTTATGGAAATGACTTAAGCTTCATCGACAAATTCTCTCTAGAATCAAAATGAAATTTCCAAATATTCTTAATATTTTTTAAAAATGAACGTGTAAATTACAATAATTTTGAGACATGCTATACTCATTTTGTCCCCAAAACAGGTCTTCGAGAATTAAGACGCGAACATTTTACTAATTGTGGTACTCAAAAATGCGTAACACTGCAATTGCTAACTCAAAGATTAAATTGTTTGCGTGGATTTTAACATTGCGTTTAATGATAAAACAAAAAGCTATTAGAATGAATGTTTTCGGCTTGAGTTTTAAAAATATTTTTTTAAGATACGTTTTTGCCATACGATACTGAAAAAGTGCTGATCAGTGGTGATATATCGTCGCCTTTTATCCGTTGAAACAAAGAAATTGACTCAGGAATAAAGAGTGTTTACATGATCAAATATGTGCGTTATATTGAATAACAGAATATTCGCAAATATAAAAAGAAAACCCAACAATTATCGGGCAATTACATATTCTCATAAACTTGATGAGGTGTTTATAATTCAATTACCTTCATATTCAGTTTCACACAAAAGGAATCTATAATAGGTTTACAAGTACACAACAATGAACAACACAACTATGCAAATGAGGAAGTCAAATATATAATCGGCAAGAAACGCAATTTTTTTTACCTTAAATTCAAGTTTCTGGATCCAATTTGTTACCTTTTTCATCCATCAACAAATAAATTTCTTTGATATTCAAACCTTGCATGCAACCTTTCGTTAAAATTTCAAAATGGCGAAAGCGTGGCGAAATTTAAACTTACTAGCGACAAAGACAAAATGGCGACGAACCATAAATTAAACGATCATCATGATCGCGCGCATCTTCGTTACTATATATAATAATTAGTTCCATTAACGTTATACTAAAAAAACTCTTTACTTGTGTTTAGTTCAAAGATATAATGCAACTAGAAGACCAGTTTCTTAACTTGAACTGGAGGCTACCATGTGTCAACAAATTATTTAAGTTGGCCACTTTCTTACATCATCTTTTTGCCAAAAAACAAATATGTTGTCGCTGAGATCATGCATCTTTTATTCATTCGATTGCGGTTAATGAAAGTGATGCAACATCAGTCAACACAACGCAATCTCGCTTTACATTTATGGAAACGAAAATAAACCTTGCCACGATTTCCGCAGTAACGTGACGAAAACTTCCATCTTTGTTAAACCTAAATATAAACAATGTCGCGTTCTGTGGAAACTAAATAGAGACTTTATGATCCGACTACAAGTACGAGTACGATTACAAGATCTTAAGAGCGCGCGCTTGTACTAGCAAACTCGTTGTGTATTGTAGCTCTCGCAAAGTGCCAACGAACACAAACATAGTCAACACGAGTTCTTGACTTGCAAACACCCCGCAGACAGAAAATGTTGCCCCGACAAAAAAGTAACAAAAAATGAACGTTTTAGAAAAGCGTACACCTGCTTGCCAGCTTGGGCCCAGTTCAAACGGCGAAATTTTACATGTGCCAAATCTAATAATTAGTTTCTGTTTATGTAAAGCTCGACGTTTGAATCAATTACGCGCTTTTTTTTTTTTATAAGAACCAGTAAATTTTACCGAGGCTCATTGTTCTTAATTTTTTGACGATTTAGCCTCAATTTGTTCTTAATTTGTTCTTATTTGTGTGATCGGTTTTTAATGAAGAAAAAACAAAATAAATCAAGGTACTGGAAAATGAAATCCTTTGCGACACACATGTATAGTACGGCTGAATTTTGAGGTGAGCTACCTTCATTGTTTGTTGAGCAGTCTTTCCAGTGAATCTTTTTATGTTTTACGCTGTATCGCTAAGTTTTAGTCAATTTCCTACCACAGAACCTTTCCTAGTTATCGAGCTTGTTGTTAAATTGTTTTTAAATTTTGGCAAATTTGAGCCTCGTTGTTTTTATAAAAACAAGCGTGAAGGTTAAACAGATTTGTATTTGGGTCGACCTACGGTAAAAGATCGACTTCGTTTCAAACGCCGAACTTCTACATGTGCCGAATCTAATGCATATATTACAAATACATTAAATAAATTAATTCTTACCCAGAGTTCTACACGTTTGCTATTTTCGTCATGCGCACACAACTTATTTTGATCATTTCGAACACTTGTTTCAATTTTCATGTGAATGAAACTCGACCAAGCACATTATCAGCTTTGCATGTAAACAGAATTTATCTTGCTAGGGGGTAATAAGGAGATCAATAATTGGTCAAACGGGTTGCCTTTTTCTATGTAATCAGGGCCTACTCAAATAATCTTTTTTTATTTATGAAAGATCTATATTAACTTTGAAATACTGTTTGGATTTTCCAAGGAAAAAACTGTCAGTGCCAAGTTACGGATCTAATCAAGGTCGGAAACAAGTTTAAGGATTAAAAATTTAACCCTGGTTTAGTGTTTTAAAATCAGCTTTTGAACAATTGGGCTCTGCGAGGTGTCCGAGAGCTAATCTAGGAGGATTTGAATTACACGCTTTTCTTTATAAGAACCAGTAAATTTTGCCGAGGCTCACTTGTTCTTAATTCTTTGTTGACTTCAGCCTCAAGTTGTTCTTAAATTATTCTTATTTCTATTGAAGAAAAAGCATGCAAAATAAAATGAAGTATTGGAAAACCAAACGTCCTGCGCCACACATGTATTGTACGGCTGAATTTAGCGGCGAACTACCTTCATTTTCTGTTGAGCAGTCTTTACAATGAATCTTTTTATGTTTTATGCTGTATCGCTAAGTTTTAGTCAATTTTCTACCACAAAAATTTTTCTAGTTATCAAGCCTCAGTCTGAGCCTGTTCTTTTAAATTGTTCTTAAATTTTGGCAAATTTAAGCTCCTTCTTATAAAGTTGTTCTTATAAAAAAAAACTTGTAAGCCATCTCAGATCACTGTCGTGATATTTTACAGTATGTCTTCACAGACACATAACTTACAAATATTTCATGGATGCGCGTTGGATATAATGTGGTAAATAGCCAAGAATGTACTTAGCGTCGAGTTGAAGTGGCGCCAACAACAGCAAGACAAAAAAATACGTTAATTACATATGCATGTTTGTAAGCTTGATTAAAATTTAAGAGGGAAGCAAGCAACTCTGCAGAACAAAATTTACTATTATTGATTTATAAATTAAAGAAAATCTACTTTTTCTGCCTTTTATTCACGGGAAACTTCGCTTCCCGCCCAAAATTTACGGCAACACCTTGTGTATATTTTCTATATAAAGTCGTGATCATACGCAGTGTAACTAAGAGCTGAAACACGAGACTGGTGAAACCATTAAGAACTCTAGAAACACAAATCGATGTGTAATAATAAATATCACGACAGTCAGTATCTGACTTTTAATGGGCTGAAATTATTTTTATAACTCTTAAAAGGTGTGTACCAGGAACAACAAAATGCGAAAAGAATTGCCCGCTGGCCGCAGTCTAAGAGTGACAATCATACCGCCCTTTTCGAAGAGATTTGCATTTTAAGCAATTTGATTAATTCTTAAAATGAATTTTCCAAAACCTTTTTAGTCTCGTGTTGTATATTCCTGCTCACGGTTGAGGAAAAATTTCTTTATAGAACTGTCTTGTTTTCAGACTTCAAATTGTGTGGCTATCACACTTGAACTTGTCATACATACAGTACCAGTAGTAAAGCGCGTCCTAGCTTGTCAGCCTAATTCATAAAAAGCGTGTTTCCTGGGAACATACCAAGAAAGCATAAAAGTTTGGAATGAAATGTTGGAGGAGTCAGATATCTCTATAGTGTTTCCAGCAGACGCCAGTCTCGACTAATACTCATTTTGTGTTTTATTTCATTTTAAACCATAATTCTAAAACGCGGAAAACTAACATTAATTTCAAAAACATGCATTTTAATTAAAAGCATACATAAATTATAAAAGTTGTTTGGCATTTTGGGCCTAGGATCAACCAAACTCCCTCTTTGTTGTTTTTTTTTTTATTTGCGTGCATGTCAGTTGCAGGAATAACATAGGAGTGCTGTCATTAGCTTTATTGGGATAATCGCTCGCTCTGCATTGTTTTTATTATCAACAATGTTTCGACGGCGTTTTGGTATGACCATCTTTTTTTGTCTTATGTTGTTGAAACGCATAATTTAAGAAAACTCTCCAATATTCAAACCTGCATTAATATTAAGTGGCATCTTCTTCTTATGCATTGTTATTTATTTATTGTTAGATTATTTGGCAATGATGCGACTTTCACTCCATTGTGTATCATGAGGACATGTTTGGCCATGCTTAGTCATGCTTCGACAACCCTCTAGCGTCAGCGTTCATTTGAATATTTTCTTAGCTGCTGTTTCTCTGTTGTTTTCTGTGAGTGGTCAGTAGTCGCACCTCCCAACTCTAAAACCCGGGTTCAAGCCCTTGATCTTCGCATGTGGGATGAGATTTGACAATCTGACTTGGAGGGGTTTTCTCTTCGGGTTTTCCTCCCTCACGATAATCATGCAGTCTTTACGCCTGAAGATCTGAGACGTCTCCCCAATTAATAAAATCGATATTGCTAGAAGAATAGAGACGTAAATAAAGTTCCTTTCGTTTTCATTAGTAAAACCCAAGGCATGCAAAGTGAACATCCCAATAAAACCGTTGACGGTATTTCAAAACAACTTCCCAAAGGTTATCAGGGTCTTTAGTTTGGTAGCCCAACTCCAAAACCATACACAACATACGGGATCGATGCTTAATTGCTACTTAAAAAACTAATACCGTACACAGTTTCATGACCAATACCCAATATTTAATACTCGTCTCAAAATCCTTTGCTTGCTTAAAAAACTAACATAAAAAACTAACTCTTCAAAGCCAATGGCGTATATACAATACTAGAAAAATAAAATCTTAATGTCATCGTCGAAAACCGAAACCCTCAAATATATTGCTCTATATACTTAAAAATTCCATTTACATAAGCAATAAAACAAAATATTACAGTTTAATAATGAAAACTTAAAAGAAAAACCTTTTATAGTATTTACGAATCAAAAACCATTATACAAAATGATCTACTAACAAATATTGTATACGATACTGAAGAAACTGTATCTTGTTTCCAAACTGTACACAACATTTATGAAATTTTGAAATTGAAAATTCTCTTTGTAAAAGTTGATCGAATGTCTCTGAAATGCTGCGAACATAATAATAATCTTCGTATAAATATTTTGTGTTGTTAACAGAGAAACGTGTTTATGTGTCTTTTCCCATGTGCGGTTTATAGAAACTTAAAGTGGTTTATCAAGACCCCAATTCGTATGGTTCTTTCTACTCCGGTGACTCATACATTTGTCTCTATGTAAGTATCCCTCTAAGTAAGTATCCCTACATTATTTGTCTCTGATGTATAAGTACATTCTGAGTCTTTATTTTAGTATCCATACAATCTATGTCTCTGGTGTATACCTACATTATGTGTCATTGTGTAAATATCCCTACACTGCATGTCTCTTATGCAATTATCCCTGCACTCTATTTCACTGATGTAAGTATCCCTACACCACATGTCCCTGATGTAATTATCCCTACACTCTATATCACTGATGTATCTTTACACTGCATGTCTCTGATGTAAGTATCCCTACACTCTATATCACTGATGTAAGTATCCCTACACTATATGTCACTGATGTAGGTATCCCTACACTGCATGTCTCTGATGCAAGTATAACTACACTATGTCAATGATGTAAGTATCTTTACACTGCATGTCTCTGATGTAAGTATCCCTACACTCTATATCACTGATGTAAGTATCCCTACACCACATGTCTCTGATGTAATTATCCCTACACTATGTCACTGATGTAAGTATCTTTACACTGCATGTCTCTGATGTAAGTATCCCTACTTATGTCAGCATCTCTGTCACTTGTGTAAGTATCCCTAAACGCCAATTAGTCTTCTCCCTTTCGCTTTTCTCTCGTTGTAGAATGAATAAACAAAACTGGATTCTGTTTTATTTCTCGTAGTCTTTAGTCACGCAAATAATTAACGGCCAATCACCCTGTGTCTATCTTGATATGCTCTGCAATTTTGTTTTATGGTTTGCTTTACAGAAGTTCTTAAAAAGATTCTAATCAAAAGTAAAAGGTTTTATATCGCATTGCTGGCTGCCGACCAGATGGTCGATGTGTCGTGTACTATGTTTAAATTAAACTGACACTTGGAACTTTAAGAATTTACGCGGGCAACACCAACAACGACGGCTCAGAAAAATATGTTTCTGAATTGATCTCTACTTTTTTTTGTAAAACATTAGCGTATAAATACTGAGAACAATTTTGTTATTACGTCCTCGTTGTCCCCATGCAGAACTAAAAAAAAAAGTCTTTCCACGTTCTGTTTCTAGCAATAACAACTTGCAGGTGCTCGACTTGATTCATTCTAAAGTGCCAAGTTTTTGTGTTGACTATTGTTCTTTGCCTTCGTCGTCGGCGCCGCTGTCTTCATCTTCAGGTGCCAACATATCAGTGCGTAAAAGCCGAGTGCACGAAGCGCGTGTGACTCGTAACCCAAGACTTCGACCTGACCTCTCTTCTATGTCCTTAGACATGGCACCTTACCGCACTTGTTACACCTCAGCTGTATAAATAAGTGCCAAATTCTCCTGGGTGCTAACTTTCGATGGATTAGTGTCCCATCAGGGGGAACTCAAAGGCAGAGCCCCGTCGACACGAAGACGCTTTTTTAACGACTAAAAGAAAAGCTCTAAAAAGTTCTCTGTCCCGGAACGTTTTTGCCTATCCACAGGAAAACGACCGGCCGGTCGTGTGGATCCTGGAACTTATGAACATGCGTAGTGATAATATTGTTTGCCAAAAAGAACTGGTAACAAAATTTAGCGTTTACGAAAATATGCGTTTTAATATGTCCACACAAAGACGATAAGTAAAAGTTAACAAAAATAATCACTTCTAAAGCCTTCTTCCGGACCTTTTTGTGCAGACGGGTTCTCGTTCCGCTTAACACTGCAGAATTATTGGATAAGCGCCGGCTCCTTTGATTGGTCACATGGCTCACGTACACTTTGTAATATTATTGCAACTTATATTAATGTTCGTTGTTACAGTAGTGCGAGATAAATCAATAAATACACTCGTCCGAAAAGTTTGGTATTAAATGTATTCTAGTCAGGAGTACTAACCACTACACCATCAGGGACCACCACGCTGGCAACGTAGCAGTTTCACGATTAGTTGAGTTGGTTAACGCGTGAGGATTCCCGGGGCCCAATTTTTCTGAAATGCAAGTGCGGCCTAATACTACTGGAATGTGTTTCGCCTTTGACATAAGGCTCAGATCAACTGAATAATACCATGTGTGGCATATGTGAAACAATTTTCCTTTTAATTTAACTAATCAGGAACTTTTAGGGAAGGGCCAGTTGGGAGTAACAGGTACCATGATCATTATTTTGAAACTGCCCCACACAAAACTAAAAGTACTACATTTCAGTTTTTGGTACCAAGTGTTGAACATTTGTGTGACTTTATTTCTGCCAAAGTTGACTCAGCTTTCCATCATTACGAGGTTGGTATAATGAGTACCGGCTTCTTCTGGGGCTTACCTTGGATAGATTAGTGTCGTATCCAGGGGGAGTCAGTGATTCTTATCCGCATAACACTGTGGAAACCAGAGATAAGTACCAACTACAATGGGCACGTAAAAGTGTTTATGTTAGCTTACTACATAATTATTTAGAACATTGTACAATAAGATAACAGGTATGTAACTCTCTCCATAGGACTGGTGTATTTTTGGTATGCTGAGTATTGTATACCATTACATACTTCGGGTTACAGTACATGCATACCTGATTTTATAGCTAGATGATACAGACAATTTATATACCACGGGCCACATAGCTTTTAGATACTTGATTCTAGATAGAACTTTATTTATACACAATACCATGATGAGGGGTACATAAATATGTATGCAGTGGAGCCCAGCCTTATAACCACCATTTTACCTTATATATAAGGCAGCGTGGTTGGCGCAGTGGTAAGATCTCCCCCTTTGAACCATGAGGTCCCAGGCTCAACCCTGGCTCAGCCAAGAATTGAACATTTGTCTGACCTTCTTTTCCGCCAAAGTTGACTCAGTTTTCTATCCTCCCAAAGTTAGTAAAAGTACCAGCTTCTGCGATGGATGAGTGTCCCGTCTAGGGGGAGTCAATGACTCTCATCTGCCTATCACTACAGAAACCAGAGATAAGTACTGACTCCAGTGGGCCACTTAGGCTCATAAAAGGATTTAGCTTAAATAGCTTTACATTATAAACACCCCATTATTAGGGCAGTGGCATATAGTTTTAATGACATAATAACATTAATAATAAAATAATATTAATAAAAAATTTATAGTGTATTTTTTATAATCTTTTTAGTCAGCATTCTTTTCAACAAGTCTTAATTTTTTGTAAAATTGCTTCCAAAGGTTTTTTAAAGACAGGCATTGGTTATTCACTGAATTCCCTGAATTAGAAACAATTTCATTAAGTGCAAGCAGTGAAGCCTCAAGTATAGAGCAGTCAGATCCGTCTGAGTGTGGGGCCCAATCAAAACGAGATGGTGTTGAACATTACAAGGCCAGCAGGGATTGTGGATGTGAAGAAGATTGTAACTGTGGACCTGTTAACAAGTTTGAATTTACTGGATGCACTTGTGAAAACATGAAGCAGGCCAACATGGCAAACCATTCAACCCAACACTCAGATAATCCCCAAAAAAATATACTCGAGGTAAGCTAAAGATAATTAAGATTTTGTGTCAAGGTCCCAGATTACTTGATATTGAAAAAATCTATTCTCAATCTACAGGTCAACAGAGTTTGCAGTCTTGAAAAGTCCTTGACAAAACACTGAAGTTTTGTTTAAGTCCTTGAAAAGTCCTTACAGTATCTTAATGATTTTTTTCTGATTACCATATTTTCTTGAATAAATACTGGCCTTGATTAAATGCCGCCCTTGAGTAAACGCTGCACCTGAGAGCCAAAATATTAATCAATGCTGCCCTTGAATAAACGCCGCACCTTGGAACAGACAACAAACTGAATTATCGAACGTATGACGTTCACCTTTTACAGGTTCAGAGCAGAGTTGTTTAAAACTTGTTTAAAATTTGAAAGGCACAGACAAAAATCCGCAACATTGAATTTATCTGACTTCTTACGCCTTTACAAGCGCAACAAGTTGTAGTTTTAAAACTACAGCTGTAAAACTTGATTGGTACAGCCAGGCAAAGAACTGTATCATTTTTTTCTACTTTTTGAAGTAAAGTTACGGTTGGTTGTTTAAAAAAAGTAGTCAGCATTTTAAATAAATGCCACCCTTAAATAAATACCGCACCCAAATCATGAAAAGTTTAATAAACACTGCAGCATTTATTCAAGGAAATTAACCCTTTAAGCCCCAAGCATGACAAAATATCAAGTAATGTTGATAAACAAATTATCATCGCCGTGGGAATCGTAAAAGCTGACGTTTCGAGCGTTAGCCCTTCGTCAGAGCATCTGAAAAAACTGAGAAAATGAAGGGTTTATATAGC
>JAODFW020872304.1:0-11264 GCA_027575235.2 Palythoa mutuki
TAGGGTTAAAAAAAAGTCTAGAGACCGTACAAAAATTGCTCTAAAACAAAAAGTTTTTCGAAAAACAAAAAACGCAGTCACGTTTTTGCTCTTCATATATTGAAAAAGCTACTGCGAAAAATTCAAGGAAAACGAACAAATTCCCTGCGACTTGGAACTCTCAAAAGGCGATTTTGTCGCTCGTTTTTAGAGAACGTAAGAAAATCTACAGATTGATTTTAATTCAAAATTGTTAGTATAGTTCGAAATCCAGCTCTGTAAGCTTTAATTTGATATATGGGCTTAGGTATCTACGGTTTAAGACAGATGCGCTGTATCGTTTTGACGCAAAATACCCCTGAAGGTATACGGTAACCTTAATTGATTGCAACTTTGGCGCTATTAAAACGATAGTAACCAAACCTTGTGACTTTTGCTAAAATTTATCAGACTTTATGTTTATGCAAAATGTGTTTCTAAGCGTTTTTTATAGTTTTTATTCGTGTAATACGTTTGATATATCACCCTAAAACACATAACTAATTAATTTGTATCTTTTGAAGTCAGTGACGTCATAAATCTGGATTTTGCAACTTTGAGAAAAATATAAACAATTTTTCTGACTGACACAATTTAAAAGACAGCAATGAGCAGAAGTGCTTTATTAGTATATATGAGATATATGTTATGCAAGCATTAAATTCTTTTCACTAAATTAATGTAGGAAGTGACGAAAAGTGTCAATTTCACAACACCAATTTATTTGCCATGTGACCAACTTACGTCATGCCAATTGTTCAATTCAATTTAACTGGTGGAATGTTATAGACCCATCCACCCTCCCCTATCCCCGTGTATAACAAACCTCAAAAAACCTGTGTAAAATAGGGTTAAAGCAGTTGATGAAACCCTGTAAAGTGACCATTCATGTAGCTTGTATTGAAGAGTAGAAATGATTGATGTTATTCATTCTAATTTTTGAACCAGCTGTTGAAACCCTACAAAGTAACTATTCATTTAGCTTCTATTGAAGAGTAAAGATGATTGATGTTATTGGTTCTAACTTTTAATGAAATTAAAACTAGCAAGAGATGTTCAAATTTGAAATTTATCTATCCAAGTATTAAATACAAGAGCTGTATAGAAATTGTTTGCTCAAGTGTCAAGGTCTTAAATCTTAGTAGAAATCTAGTCATTGTCTATCGCATATGCCTCAATCTGATCATGATTGGCTAACGTACTTGCTATTCACGCAATATATCCATTAGATGTAAATACGGCATTTATTTAATTAGTTCCCGGTTTTCAGGCGATTTGTAGCTTCTAATTCACAAAACAGCTTCAGATTAAACAAAAGAATGGCAAATTCTTTGTTCAGTGCCATCTTTTAAGATTTCTTGAAAGAAATTCCGTAGGAAATTCGAATACCTGGTGTATGTGATGCTCCTAATTAGAGAAAAGAGACCAATTCTAAACATTCAGTCAGACTCTTACCAGCAAAACTGTTTATTACGTAGTAATGAACATTTTTCTGTTTTCTACGCTTCAATCATGTTAATGTACCTTCACACTTTCATTTGTATAATATTAACGTAAGAGCTTTTTCCTAATTTACATTTGATAATTTTGCTTTAAAAATCAACTTAAAGCAATACTATTCAACAACCTGAAATCAATGGTTGTCATGTTGAAATCGACAAGCTTATCTTTAGCTAAAATACTCCAATAAATTATATCTGTCTGAATGTCTCACATGTACTCATTAATTGTACTGACTTAGTGTATTTAATTGTATTTTGGTTGTAATTGTAATTTTGTTCGTATGGTATGTACTATTTTATTATTATTTTCATTATTTAATCTGCCTTGATTAGCTTTAGCTATTTGCAGACTATTGAACATTGTAACATATTCTTTTTTTGTCAATAAAATTCTTGAAATCTTGATAATGATGACAGGTCGTCGCCAAAACGTCAATTTTTTATTGCGATATTGTTTATTCTGAAATGTTTTACAAAATCTTCCATTTTTCGAATAATGATAAGCATCTTATTAGGGTTCCAAGAAGGCTTTTTAGTCCTAATTTACAAATAGATATTAGTCATTATATACAATTAAGACTTATCAGTCCTAATTTACAATAGTATATTAATGATTATATTAATTGTGTACAATAAAGAAGGCTTTGCAGTTCTAATTTACAAATATACAATAATCATTATCTACAGTAATATAATTAGCTCTTTAAAAAAGATTATTGGAAAAGATAGTTCTTTATATTTCTCTTGAATGTTTCGAGACGGTTGCAATCAGTGATAGCAGTCGGTTTCGGATCGGACTTTAAGCTCCGTAATTACAGTCACTGTTCAGAGCAAGTTTACTCCAGAAACGGTCACATTTATATTATATCATTAGTTTCTTAATACCATGAACTTTATTTAACCACGAAATTCTATCAATTTACAATTGGTTAGTCATAAAAGCCTTGTACTGAAAATTTTACAATATCTTTTTGGATTATACCTGTTCCAGCCATAAACACTAAAACAAAAGCCAACTAAAACTTTTAGTTTTCTATGTCCCCTTATGAAACTTTTGTTCATTTTATACTAAAAAGAGTTCTATATACGTATTATCATTAATATAAGGAAATGTGCTTGCCGACTAAGAAATTTGGTGCCGTTTCAATGTCTCTGTGCCATTGGCACCTGCACTCTGTACCGTTGACCCGCCTACTTGTGTTTCTGGAACTGCTGCTGGAAGATAATATGTGTTTGAAATATTTAGATACGCATTATTTGCTGAAGTCATTAATAAACAATGTAAATCAAATTATAATACCTGTTTAAAATGACGCCACTGAAATGACGTTCATAATTCCAGTTCGTAAGCCGGTATGAAGAAGGTTCAAAATCTTAAAACGTTTTTCTTTATCAATATACTTTTCAATGTTGGCATCAACTGTGGTCAAAAACAAAGGAAAGGTAAGATTCTTCCAATAATAAAAAAAGTACAAAGTAATATTTGAATATACCTAAAAGTGCATATTAATATTTACTGAGAGATCAAATTTAAAACTTGTTAGCCGTTATACCTAACACCGTTCAAGCTATATCTTCTATTTTCTTCCCTAAACTGCACGTTCTTATTTTTAGAATCGAAAGAGAAGTAACCCAAATC
The DNA here is from genome assembly GCA_027575235.2 of Palythoa mutuki. Lineage (NCBI taxonomy): Eukaryota > Metazoa > Cnidaria > Anthozoa > Zoantharia > Sphenopidae > Palythoa > Palythoa mutuki. The sequence continues at coordinate 3,160 of JAODFW020872304.1, forward strand.
AAAATTTAATCTGCATCTTGTACTAGAAAATGACTCTCGGACATTTTGCTTCTGTGTGTTGAATGAGGGAACAACACGACCTTATGTATGTATATACCTTGTGATCAGATTGCCCAATGTTTTTTTGTTGAAAAGACAAATGTATTGAAATAAAGATTTTCTTTAATTCTTTGGGAAAAAACGAATGCGTTACATACACTCTGGATGTCAGCGAAGCAACGTTCGAAAGCGTAAAGAATGCAGGGATAAAGGAAGTAACATATCATTCGCTATCTATATGCGGCTGTACGCGTAAACTGATAAGCATCTCCTAATTGCGTACAAAATTGATTCCAAGTATTTCTGGATCTTATCTCGCTCTCGCGGAAACGGTTTCTAACCCACCGTTATCTTAACACTCAGATATTTTTTGCTAGAAACGAATTACAACCGGTAACATTCAATATTATAAGGTAAAATTGTAAACTAAAAGAAAAATAAAAAGATTGCAGGAACTGCCTGTATTATTCACCCTGAGAGCTTGTTTTTCTTTTTTTTTTTTTTTTTAATTTCACATTGTATTTGACGAAGCCAGATGGCAGTACGTCAAACAAGTTTGCCGAAAACAAACTGGCAAGAAAACAGGAGTCGGGGTATTTATTTGGGTAATTTAGTCAGAACTCAAAACTAGTAAACGTATGTTAACTCTAGCATTACTGAAGATGACCGTACTGTCAAAAACGTTTTAGAAATTTAAAAGAAAATTTAAACTTTTAGCCTATGGTTTGAATATTTTAGGAGCAAAATAATATGACCTTGTTTAATTATTTATAAATGAAATAAAACATTTCATCCGTGCCTCCATAGGTTGGTGAAAACCCAGGCAAAATTTATTTATCTGCTCTCGAATTCTTCCAAACCAGTTTGCTTCGGTTTTCACCAGGCTATCTAGGCAAGGAAAAAATGTTGTATTTCTTAAAGTGCATGCCAATTATATTTAAATTTTGCCATGCATTTTTAACTTAATAATCTGTAATGTTCTAATGAAAAGGGCTGAAGTCCGAAACGTTTCGATACATTTTTTCTGGGTTACGAGTCGACACGACTTTGAATGTTATACTTTAATTATAATCTATTAACCTAAATCTATTTCAAACTGTCTGTTTGTAAATCCATTAATTGTATTCTCGTATCTATACATCAACCATTGGCTAACATTGGAACATAAACATTCTGGTCTAAACTATATTTTTAATAATTTATTATATCATTTAATTTTATATCATTCTTTTTATTGGAAGCGTGCATACTGAATACTACAATAACAATGAAAATAGAATTTAAATTTAAATTTATCTGTCTAATTCACATTGCGCGAGGAACGTTTTATTGGCTAGCATGTGTAACCGAGGTCAAGACCATATCCACACTGATACGTTTTCGAAGACCCGCCTTTTCATTTTAATTATCGAAAGTTTAGGTTCCACACTATCTTTGTTATAAAGTGTTTTCTACCGTCCACACTAGATCACGAAAACGGATACAAAATATTTGTTTTTGTCACCAGGTTTTTCTCAAGCGTATATTTTCGAAGTGAGCCTTGATGTGAACGTTTTCGAAAACCTATGTTTTCGCCCGTCCACACTGAACATGTTTCATCTCCATTTTTCAAAAACCTTCAATTTTGAAAGCGTTTTCGAAAACCTTTTTTCGTAATTCATTGACATACACCTTCGTTTTTGATCGCATTAGTGTGGACGGAAAGAAAATAGGAAGAATAAGAGGGCCCGCTCGGCCAAAAGCTGATGCAAAACGATGTAAAACGATTAGGCAGTATATTCTGCAAGAATTCCATTTTCTCGTAAACTATATAAAAGATTGCCTTGGGCTGCCACAGGCAACCCTGTATCAAGGTTTAAATTTGGCTAAACATTAAGATGAACCTCAGAACAATCGAGACGAGAATTCAAATACAACGGTAAACTTGCTTGCATACTCGCTAGAAAACAGGGTACACAACGATTTGACACATAAAACACACATTTCAACCTTCATTTGTGACCTAAAAATGTCTCAAGGTCTTCAACTCAGCCTCTGTTACAAATTAAACATCAATGAAGACTCTGGACATTAGGCCATCCTTGCTTAGCTTATTTTTATGTTTACAGTCGTCCGACCGACCCAAAAGTGTAGAAATTAGCCAAAAAAAGTAGAAACGGTTGTTAAGATGTATGTAAATAACATGCTGATACAATTGATTTTATATTATGGCCCCGAGTAACAGGGTCTCAAGAGGATCAATACTATGTGCTTTCACAGTAAAAGTATTTTTGTACGAGATTTTTTAACAAAACAATTTATATCTGAACAATAGTGCACATAATTCATTTCAATTTCCATTCACGAGTGGAGCAACTGAACCCATACGTTGTGAACACTGATGCATGCGAACCAGCTGTTTTACGTTTCAACTCAACAGTTTACGCTACAAAGCAATAAATTTATGATAAAAAAACACTATACGTTAAAATAAAACAACATATCGTAAAATTTATGACTGCAAAAAAGTAAATAGACAATTTCTGTTTTATTTTTTTCCCAACCGAGCGACACAATATATGTAAGTGCGATCGATGAGCGCCGCCGCAATTTTCCCTTTCGTAAACGGTCGTTGCCATTTGGAACAGTCGTTGCCATTTTTGAACCAGTCGTTGCATTCCGTCCACGCGAGCAGTTACGAATACGCGACAAGTTCGTGAAAATAGATCAATTTGTATTTCATATTTTATTAGTTGCTTTTGCTTCTTATTTGTGACATTTCGAAAAGCCGACTAAAGGTATCGCAACTCCTACTCAACTTTTGATTCATCACAAATAATTCATAGTGCATAATTCTGGTTTACTATTTTAAGAACAAACGCCTAATCACAGTAGCTCGGAGGATATTAGGTAAGAATTCGAAAATCTTTGGTTCTTTGGCTGCAAACTCACTGAGCTGGGTATAACTTCAATGTATTTGTTTTGTTTTTCCTTGCATTTTTGTTCTGACAGTTAAAATTCGCATATGAAACCGAAGAATTGACTCGATTTTTGTCTCGTATAGACATAACATTTCACAATGAGAGGCAAAACGGCTGGAAGGAAACAATTTCAGTTGGAAACTATGATAAATTTGCAGATGAAACAGATGAAAATTGTTTCTCTTCATTTTTCTCATGCATATTAACTGGCTTTAGCAGTGAGTTAATACGTTTAGTCGACTGATTTCACGATAGGACGTAATCAGTTTTATATTTCACAGCAGAATCGCTATTTAAAATCAATGAAATATTCCAACTTCATTGTGAAGTATAATGATACATTTTTGCGTAGTGGTTGGAACTCCTGACTACAAGACAGGGAGACGTGGGTTTGATTCCCGCTCAGGACATATACCAATTTTTTCTGACAACTGTTTATACATTTTTGTGTTAAATTTTGTGTCGTTCACACAGATACTGAGATAGTTTGCTTATTATCCCGTGCTCTGAGTATACTCATAGCTGAAGCACACATGGAAAATTGGAGTGAAGCTCTGTTAAGATCTGAAATTTATAATTTATCGAAGGCTTGAGACCCCAAATTACGTTTATTGAGCAATCTTTCGCAGTGTCCGTGAGAAGTTGTGCACAAGATGAAAATCGAGTCAATTTTTCGGTTTCATATGCGGATTTTAACTGTTACAACGATAAATTTATACCTAGCTGAGTGAGTTGTAGCCAAAGAACCAAAGATTTTCAATTCTCACCCAATGTCGGCCATTTAAGCTCTATTTCAGTTGCTTCAAAAGCAACCCGAACTTCTGTGCTATGGTCTTTGTTCTTAAAATATAGTAAACCGGAATTATGCCCAAATTGTTTGCGATGAATCAAAAGCTCAGTGGGAGTTGTATACCCTTAGTTCGTTTTTAGAAATGTCACAAATATGAAGCAAGAGCAACTAATAAACCATTGTGGAAATACGTAATTGATCTATTTTCACGAACTTGTCACGTTTTTGTCACTGCTCTCGTGTATTAAAATGGCAACGACTGTTCCAAATGGCAACGGCCGTTTACGAAAGGGAAAATCGTAGCGCCGCCACGCCAACCGGCCAGCGCTATTTAGCACTCCTGTTTTTTTTTATTAATTTTTGAAGAATTCAGAAATTCATCATGAAAACTAACTGAATTAAAAGACAACGTTTCGCTGCGACTCCGGCAACATCGTCAGCTCAACTGAAAACCTTAAACTATATGCTAACCAGTTAATTTCACACTCGACTATAGTTATACTATATATTAGAATATAGTTTAAAGTTTTCTGCTGACCTGACGATTTTGCTGGGATGCTAACGAAGGGTCGTCTTCTAATTCAGTTAGTTTTATGATAAATTGCCTCTAATTCAGAAATGTCATTTCTTTTTGATCATCAAGAAAATTCGGTTTTATACAAAGTAGAACTTCTACAAAAGTGGAACTTCTAGTCTTCAAAAGTGGAACTTCTACAAAAGGGGAACTAACTACTTCTACAAAAGTGGAACTTCTATAATACCGCGAACAAGAGAATCATTTCAGTTTATAACTAGCTCTTGAAAATGCCCAACTATTTGTTAGCATTAAGTGCACTGAGCTGAACTCGTGACATTAAGATACTTGTCAAACTAGAATTTCACGACTGTCCCCTTTTGTGTTCCCTCAGACGACATTGTTATCAGGTATGACAACAAGAATACAAGCTTCTTGGAACTCGCTGGGCAACTGGGCGTCACGTTCAGTGGAAGGTTTCTCCAGGGATGTGAGCTAAACTCCGGCAGATCGTGTCTGAATCGATGTGGAAAACGGGAAAGGAATGACATGTTAAAGTGCTATTGTGATGAAATATGTCATGAATTTGGAGATTGTTGCTATGACTACTATAACAGGTGAGAAAAAAGTCCTTTGATTTTGTAAAAAGATGGCCAGGAGTATTGGAAAAGGTTCTTGAAATAGAATTCGATTCATGAACATAAGAGCACTACAGATATAACAAGTATATTAAATTTACATTCTATAAATAATACGGACTTTTACTAAAACTTTTTCTGAAAAGGTTTAATCCTTTTCGCTGACTTGTAGTTTTCAAAAGTAATTCTTTAATATAAATGTTATATATCATGCCAATAAAGGTGGTTACCACTACTACTACTACTACTACTACTACTACTGCTACTGCTACTACTACTACTACTACTACTCACCATATCTGTCTTCTGTTCCACAATAACTGTAAAACTTCTGTACTTCACGTCTACTTGTAAGCATTCAGCAATCCTGCCCTCCTGCCCAATGCTGCCCTCCTCCCCTCTGAATGTGCTGCAAACACAGTTGAGGCGCAGCACTCGTGAATGTCCATCAGTGTTATCAGCTCCCTGTTGTGGGAGTTGTGTTTGTCCTGTCTAAACATGTCTCAACTTCGCTACTGTAACACTCCTCTTACGAGTTCTACTCTGGGAACGAAACCTTGTCTGAGTTCATTAGTGTGCAGCGAGCTCCCTGAGTAATGCTTCGATTTATTCGCACACCCTCGTTCACTTGTCTTGTTAAGGGGTCTCTGAAAAATCCCATCGACTCATAACTATATGTGGTTTTCTCTGCACTGTGCTCGGCCCGGTCGTGTTTGTGCAGAGGGTTTCTTTCCTGTTTCTTCTGATGACCCTTCATATGCTCCTTTAGGCGACTGTACAGAATCCTTCCCGTTTCTCCATGGTATATCGCATTGACCTGTTGTTCTTTACATGTTGTGCATCTAATAAAGTAACGTATCCTGCTCCTCCTGGGGTCGTTTTCAAGCAGTTCTTCATCTTGGATTTTTCACTCATGCATACTGGATAGTCTTTCTTCCCACATTCATCTGTTTCTGCTGGGGATTTCTTACATTTAATATTCTTTATTGGTACTCCACTTTGTTCAACTATTCTTGGTTGAGACATGTTTAGACAGGACAAACGTAACTCCCACAACTGGGAGCTGATAATACTGATAGACATTCACGAGTGCGTCAACTGTGTTTCCATCTGAATAGGGCAGGCTTGCCGAAAGCTTACAAGTAGACGTGAAGCACAGAAGTTATACAGTTATTGTGGAACAGAAGACAGATATGGTGTGGATTACTAAAGCCACAAATCAAAACTCTCGCAACTACAACAACAACTACTACTACTACTGCTACTACAACTAATACTATTACTACTACTACTTCCTCTACTACTACTACTACTGTAATTATACTACTACAATAACGACTACTAGTATTCTACTGGTACTATTACTTTGTCAGGTGCAAAAAGTCGCTAAAAAGGAAAACGACAAGACACTCGTGTTTTGACATCAGAAGCAAAACCAGAACCGAAAGAGACTGGGGCTTAATTGTTGTAAGCAGTTGTGCAGCATTTCACAACAAGAGCTCGCAATTGGTGCGCGCATGCGTACAACCTGATCCCTCAGACAATTTTCAACAACTGCCGGTGTTTGACAAGAAGACCAACATAAGTTACCGGAACTATTTTTGTGCCAGATGTAACCAGGTAGTTGATGTTGTATTTTGGAAAGGTCGACTTTTCTGTCCATCCTTTACTGTGGGTGATAATGAAGAGAATTTCAATTTAACGTTGTTTATAAAGAAGTATCGCTGCCAAAGAATGTGGATGTTTTCTCCGCCAGCAAATGCCAAAACAGAACGGTGCTTGCTTCAAGACTATAGTCCCTTGTGCGACGGTGAGAACAGCAACAAAAACGTTGACTGGAAAATGATAAAGAGTATTTGTGAAGCATATCGCCTTCCAGTTTGTGAACAATATAGTAATAATTTCGGACGTCAATACAAAAATCCTCATTGCTTTCTTTGTAGCCACCATTCAGCTCATCGTTTTGTCGACTTGCACTGCTTTTATTGTCCAGGTCCACAAGGGCCTACTCCTACAGGAATTCAAGTACTGTTTGATTTCTCGTCTACATCGCAATTTAAAGTCAACTATGGATCTCAAGAAGTAGCTGTTGTCAAAACAGAAAGCTGCAGACAACATCAGATTTACGACCCTTTCAGCCGGTCTTGCCGAGAAGTTCCCGCACTTGCGGATGCATTATTTACGATGGAGAGAAAAAAACCTATACAAAATTCTACGTCAAATATCACTTCGACAAAATACTGTGTTGGCGTGTTATATAAAGCTAACGAGGTTAAGTTGCTTTCAAATGGAAGTGTTTACATCATACCTCATGAACGAGTTTACCCAAAGGCTCTCTATAGTTCGATTGGAAGTGGAATTGTTCTTTGTACCAACTTTTCCCAAAACTACACGAGAAACGTCACAACTTTTATGAGAAGTAGAAAGCCGAATGTTCATTCATTCGCCTTAGGTCTTATCACCTACGTTGGAGGTTGTTTGTCAGTTGTTAGCCTGATAATCCTAATCACGGTGTATGTTCGGATGAAAGAAACAGGAAAACTGTCCGGCAAGATCACCATAAGTTTGTGTTGCACGTTGTTGGCTTTCCAAGTACTGTTCTTCTTCGCAGGCTTCACAGATTTACCAGCGTTGTGCAGCGCTATGGCAGTTGTTCTGCATTACCTTCTGTTGTCTTTCTTCACTTGGATGAATGTGCTGGCCGCGAATATGGCGTACACGTTTTTTTCCATGGGTAAGTTGTTCAACAACTGTCTTTCGTTTACTAATGCTGTACACTCTTTTTTTTTTTATAAGAACCTTTTTTATAAGAACATGAGGCTGAAAATCGTCAAAAATTTAAGAACATGTTAAGAACATGCTGAGGCTGAGAAAAGGTGAAGAACATTTATTTATTAACCTATTGCAAATAATTCATACAGTGTTGTTAAAATATTTGCTTTTCGGTGGGCTTCTTGACTAAAGTTCGCAGATGACAATTTTATATCACATGTTTTTTCATTTACCAAATCGCAGTTCTTTCAGGTACATCTCTTGAGACAAAGTGGCAAGAAAATACATGTACAATTCAATGTATACACAAATGTGCCACATACGGTACATGTAATATTTATATTGTCTAAAATCAGTAAAGATATTTTAAGAACATGTTTAAGAACATTTGA